>VXAY01005801.1:348377-384488 GCA_013399855.1 Oxyruncus cristatus
TTATATTATATTATATTATATTATATTATATTATATTATATTATATTATATTATATTATATATTATATTCAGGGATAAAAATGCACCTGTTAAAGAAATAACATGAGAAATACTATTTTTTTCCGTGCCCTACTCTATTCCCTGTGTTAGTGTGGCAGGGAGCTCTTTTCCATAAGCCCAAAGCAGCTTTTCCCTGCTGGAATTCTGCTGACTGCAAAATTGTTTCAAGGGTAGCGAAAATAGCAGCAAAACACTCTTCAGCTCTGGAAATTAGGATCCTTTAAACATGTCACTAATCCTGTAATTTGATGTATGGACTAATTAAGTAGCCTCTAGTTTATTACTCCTTTTAAATTCACTGTTTGAGACAGTTGTTGGAAACAGAATTCATTTAACCTGCCTTTTTATCTCTTTTTTTTTTTTTTGCATAACAAAACAGATTCAAAGAGTAAGTACTTATTTCCAGCTTCATTTCTACCAGCATAGGAATACTGACAGCCTGCCAGGCTTTAGTGTTTAAATATGTTAAATGTGTATTTTTAGCCTTCAGTAAGAGTTGATTCCTATGCTCCAACTGGCTCCTGAACACTTGGTATGAGGAGTTTAAGAGTGATTTATTTGTGTGTGTGTAATTTATTATTGCATTAAGGATATGGGGGTGGGGAAAAAGGTAAATATTCCCGTTGTGTGTGTGGAATTCCTGAAGCGAGTCAGGGCCTGTCAGGCAAGGAAGGGTCAGGTGTTGACCCACCTCAGAAACCAAACTGAGGGGGATCAGTTGTGTCACCTCGATGGTGCTCCCCAAAACCACGCAGGAGACACCACAGCTTGGTTTCCTACAGGGAAAACAGGAATCTGTTTTGTAGGAACTTGACACCGTATAAAGACCAAGGAAAAAAAAAAAAAAAAGGCATTTTTTTCAGGAAAACTCTTAATTGAAACAGAAATTTCCCAGCCAACTCCCCTGAGGAAAAGGAGTTGAAGGTGGACAAGGGGAATGGCTTCAAGCCAACAAAGAGGAGATTTGGATGAGATATTGGGAAGGAATTGTTCCCTGGGAGGTTGGGGAGGCTCTTGCATAAGTTGCCCAGAGAAGCTGTGGCTGCCCCTGGATCCCTGGAAGTGTCCAAGGCCAGGTTGGATGGGGCTTGGAGCAACCTGGGCCGGTGGAAGGTGTCCCTGCCCATGGCAGGGGTGGGATGGGATGAGCTTTGAGGTCCTTTCCCACCCAAACCATTCCAGGATTCTGTGATTTTATTCCTTTCTGGGGGAGCTCTGGGATTCCATGAAAACAGAACAACAGAGCTGAACAAGCCAGGAAAACATTATCACTTTGGTGAAGCCAACACTCAGGGATGTTTATAAACTGCAGACAAAAACATGGAAAACTTTCCATTTTGGCTTTTATGTTGGGGTGGGGAGCATTTCTGATGAGCCTTTCTCCTTCCCTCCGTGGCTCCCAAAGGAGACAGACTGAGTGTGCCAAGACTGCCAGGATCCAGATGGCTTTGCCAGCTGGGAAACCAGCCAGTGCCGCTGCCAACAACCTCTACGAAGAGCTTGGAGACAGCACCATGTGAGTATTCCTTGAGACCCATCAATAAATCCAACCTGGGCTGGTGGAAGGTGTCCCTGCCCGTGGCAGGGGGTGGAACGGGGTGAACTTTAAGGTCCCTCCCAAGCCAAACCATTCTGGGATTCTGTGATCTCACTGCACGAACTCCGTGTCCAAAAGGCTTTTCCTCATTCCTGCTTGGGGTTCTCCAAGATCCAGAAAAGACATAGGATGACCCTGTGAGGAGGGAAAAAGCAATTTAATCTTCCTGTAGAGCCTGGGAGGACCTTTAACAGGTGTTAAGTGGGCAAAATCGGGTTTAACCACATGGTTTCCTACGAGCAAGAGCCTGGAGCAGGTCACTGCTGCCAGGGTGAGCCAGCATTGGATTCCTCGGCAAATCCTGCCCTATATGTTTTCCAAAGCTGTTGACTAAACACATCCAATAAAATTTATTACTTATAAATTCATTAATTAACTGCACACGTCTGAAATGGCAGAACACTGAAAATTGCTACCCCCAAGTCCCCATTTCCTACAGTAAGAAATAACTCTGTTGGGTAAAGTGTGTTGGTTTTTGGTTTTTCCTTTTTTGCTCTAAATTTAAAACTGTTTAAATATTGAAATGAAAGGAACTCTCAGAGAAAAGGAACCACTGGCAGGTCTATGAATGCATCTTTTATCTATTACATGCTCATAAAATAATAATATTGCAAGGTTGCCTACCTTTTCATGCTTTTGGAAACCAGAAGTTGATGGACTCCAACAACAATTTAACTCCCAGTATGAAAATATTCCCGGGGGGGAGTAGCCAATTATTATCTGTCTCCTACTGGGAGGGGTTTGTTGATGAGCTTTGCCACACTTCCTCACCCCTGTTTATATGAGAAGTCCGAGGAATGCTGAAGAGCCCAGCGTTAATGATGTTTGGAGGCAGGCAAAGGGGTGGAAGTGAGGATTGCTCCGTTTTCCATCATTATTTGTTTTGCTCAGGAAGATGGAATTTTCCAGCTGCTGAGATTGAGTTTATGGAACACTACAGGGGTGTGACAGAGCTGTAACTCTTGGCCAGACAGTCTGTGCTTGGGGAATCATTCCAGAGCTTTGAGCTTTTCTGGGTGAATAGAGGAATAAAAATTCCTGGGAGCAGGAATAGCTTCTCCTGATTACTGAATTCCCTCCCGAGCCCTTTGCCTTTGACAAGTGCTACACTTGGGCAGGAAGGGAAGAAAAAGGGCTGTTCAGCTGTGGAATATTGTGATTTTGGCAGGTGTTTGTGAGCCACATCTGTACTTCTGCACTGAGGTGCCTGCTGGGTAAAATTCCCCGTTTTATTTTTTTTTTTTTTTTTGCATTGAACTGAATTTCTCTTGAAATTAAAGGTGTATTGCCAAACACCCGATGCTAAACCCAGAAAAAACCTTGTTTTGCTGGGGTTTTATCTGCAAAGCGGGTTTTTTTATGTTTTAGTACTGCAACATATAGGGACCAGTTCACAAATATGCAGTATTGACTCTGAGACTGAGATTTATGTTAATTTTGACAAAAAATTGATTTTATTGCACCAAAAAAAGGTGCTGTAGTTGGAATATTTTCTCTCAGATGTCTTTGCATACAGCCAAGGTATATTCGTCATGCTGAGGAACTGGTTAAACACAAACCAGTGAAAATCCTTAAAAGATAACTGAAAATCCACAGGCTTTTAAAGAAAAGAGCACGCTTCAATAAATATAATTACAATATTATTTTTCCCTGTCGAATATTTGATTTCAGGGTGCACATATAACTTAGGAAATTATTATTTGTTAAATACCTTTGATTAACATTTTGCATGAATTTTAGTCTGGTATTCCCTGTCCTTAATGGTCCTAAGACAGTCATCTTTCATTTGCAGTGCTGCCTCGTGTCTTGTTTTCTTTCTTTGGTGTTTGTAGCAAATGAAATGGAACTAAGCTCTTTAGTTTTAAATCTGCCTTGTCTCATAATTTTCATTTTTCTCTGTCTTTGGATACATAGGCATCAGTAAGTAAGCTTATTTCATTGTCTTAATATTTGTAGCTGGTAGACACACTAGTTAATTTTCCTTTCAGTGATTCCCATTCAACCTTGCAAGCTGAAACTCATATTTTATTTGTCCATTGATCAGGAAAGACATTTACTGCGAAGCTTCAGTATTTCTCTGCTTCTTTATCCCTCTTCTTGGAAGTAGAGAGAGCAAGCGTGATTGCTGAACTTGAATGGCATTATTTCTAAAGCTGAAGAAAAGCTACCTTAAAAAAACAACCAAACCCAACCCAACCCTGAGCGAAGGCCCAGAGATTTGGGCTTAGGCTGGATGCAGGCAAAGCCTTTTTTGTCTGTTATTTACAATTCCATGCAAGGCTGGGACCTGTCTTTCAGTTTACAAGGATGTGCTTCAACCTGAGTTGCATAAAAATAATCCAGAAGCAAGAAGAGATGCAGGGTCACCTCAGCCCTGGGAGGTGTCCTGTGGAGCCAGGAGGGAGCTGAGAAGCTTTTGAAATAATCCATTCCAGTAGAAACAGTTTGTGTCACCTGCATGAGCCTTCTACTGGAGGGTTCCTTCAAGTTCCCAATCACTTCTGTCTCTCGCCTCTGAATAGATGAGCAGTGCTTGAATCCCCTCAAAGTTGACTGCTTTAGGAGAAAAGATTAGTTCATGGGCTCTGGGGCCAAGCACAGCAAGGCCATGGAGCTGCTGGAGAGAGGCCAGAGGAGGCCCCAAGAGGATCAGAGGGCTGGAGCAGCTCTGCTGGGAGGAAAGGCTGGGAGAGCTGGGATTGTTCAGCCTGGAGAGGAGAAGCTTTGGGGTGACCCAGTTGTGGCCTTGCAGGGCCTGAAGGGGCCAAGAGGAAAGATGGAGAGAGACTATTTCCAAGGGATGGAGGGACAGGACACAGGGAGTGGCTTCACACTGAGTGAGATTAGGTTTAGATGGGATATTGGGAAGGAATTGTTCCCTATGAGGGTGGGGAGGCCCTGGCACAGGTTGCCCAGAGAAGCTGTGGCTGCCCCTGGATCCCTGGAAGTGTCCAAGGCCAGGTTGGACGGGGCTTGGAGCAACCTGGGCTGGTGGAAGGTGTCCCTGCCCATGGCAGGGGGTGGGACTGGATGAGCTTTGAGGTCCCTTCCAACCCAGACCATTCTGGGATTCAGTGATTAGTGTGAAATTAATTATTTTTCATACAGTTCTGTTCTGCCCAGAGACAAGCCTTAGGCACACTGAATTTTGGCAGTGCTTGGGGAGAATTTATTCACTGATATAACCCTTCCTGGAGCTTTGCTCAGTGTTATTTGGAAATGGGAGTGTGATCCCTGTACTTTGTGCAGGGATTCTGGTCCTTCTTTGGTCCCTGGGACGCTGGACCCCTGGTCTCTGTCTGGGTGATCCCCCACTGAAAACAGGAGAGAAAATTTAAGAACCAAATGTGTTTCATTACTGAACACAGGGCTGTCAGGGGACTTCTACATATTAAATCACTTAGAGGAAACTTAGTATCTCTTCGTTAACCCCTATCCAGTGTTTAGTTATTTAAATTTCTCTTCCAGTTTTGCTAGGGAGTATTTAGCCACCGGAGGTTAATTTTCCATTAATTTAGATTTAGTTATATTTTCTGAGACATGTGACACCACCACCAAAACCAATGGAACAATCTGACCAGGAGGCCTAGAACTTCACCTTCCAACATGCACATCATCTTTTTGGAGTAGGTGTCCTCTTGAAGCCTGGTTGAATAAAGGGTTTGGTTTTAGCTCTGTCTGGCAGAGACCCAAATCTTAAATTTCTCACAGGTTGAGGGGAAGACAAATTTCGTTTCAGCCTGAGGTGAACAGTGTTTAAAATAGGGCTCCCAGGGTACTTTTCTAGCAGACAGTTTGGAGATACTGATTTTAAAGTGCTGTTTACTTCAGAATCAGCTCAGAAGTTTGTGGTATTGAAAATATTTGACAAAAGTAGTTAATGAGGCACTGGGAGGTGAGAGATGAAGTCCAAGAAGTGATGAGACCTCCTACTCTTGGTGCAGAAATTCAGTGTAACCCACCTGCAGCGGCATTGCTTTGGGTTTAACGTGGTGAAGAGATGAAATTCATACACGTTGATAGTTCTGTGATGTGTTGTGTCTCTGGGGAGATGGGGTCCGATATTGACTGATAATTTTGAAACCTAAGAGGGTTTTGTTTTTTTTTTTTAACGAGAGGTCAACTTGTTTTCGAACTTACCGAGTAGCTGAGCATCTTTAAATTAAAACAAGCAGTAAACTTGTTTTAATTTCTCTTCCTTCCCCCTTAAACAAGATGCAGAAGTAAATGTCTTGCCCAGTAGCCCGGTGAATGTGCTCTTTCTGTTGGGTAGTAGTAGTTTGCTAGAAGTAATCGAATGGCTCTGATTCATATCGTGAGTTCTGTTTTTTTCTCTCTCTCATAAGTATCTGTGTCCATGCATGTTTCCTCACATGTGATTATCTTCTTTTCTTTCAAGTCTTTTTCTTCTCTACCATTTCCAACAAAGCAGGGGAAAAAAGTCAAAGTCAGTCTTAGAAGAAGGAGACCGTCAGAGAGTTATAAGCGGCTTTGCTTCCCGTGCTATTGAGGCTCACAAGCAGTCCAGTATCAATGGATCACTGAACAATAACCTCCCCAAATCCTCAAGTAACATAACTTTTTTATCTGATGAGAACCCATTAACCACTCAGAACCCACTGTATGTGGAAGGTCTCCCTCAGAGTCCCGCTGCTGCTGGGTTTCTACGGAAAAGGAACGATATTCTTGATACTCTTTCTCCTTCAAGACTGGTCCTGAGAGAGGCCTCCCTGGGGGGCAGTCACCGGGCGTGGACGGTGCCCACTCACCTCACCAGGAGGCACACGCCTGGTTCTCTGAGCAGGCCAGTTATCATGGACCCCGTCCAGTGGCAGCAGGAGAGACTCAAAGCCAGGAAGGCAGGAGCTGCCAGTCAGGAGAGCAGTGCTGATGTTGGCAGCCCGCTCTTGCAAAGACTGAGTGGCCCCAAGCTGACTGTAAAGGAGAAGGCCAGGCAGTTTGAGCAGCAGGCGTTGCAGGAGATGAAGCAGGTGAAGTCTCCTGACGTGAAATCCCGGCGATCGCCGACACACAGCAGCACTGTCCAGGAGGGAGAGAACGCCCCAGAGCAGTCTCCTAAAAGCGTGCTTGCTTCTCCTTGCTGTCACTCTTCTCCTCTGTCCTCTCCAACACCTTGTGCTGAAGTAGTTGAAGCCGAGGCCTCTGTGGTCCCCTCTGTAATCGTCACTCACCACGACTCTCCTGAAGAACATTCTCCTCCTCCAAGCCGCAAACCAACTCCGCCCTCCTCTAGGATAAAGAAACCAGTTTGCCAAAGTTTTCTAGCTCCTCAGACCAAAGAAGTCATAGCAAACATTCCAGATCCGCCTAAAATTCCCCCACCCCCCCCTCCACAGCTGCCACCTCCACTGCCAGCGCCACCTCCATCCCCTCCTCTGTTGCCACCACATCCTCCTCCTCCTCCTCCGCCCGCAATTTCTCTTCCTTCTTCCTTTTCTTCTTCTTCATCCCCTCTTAGCGCACGGCCGCCATCCCCTGCCAAGCCTCCCAGCTCCCCTGCCAAAGAGCCAGCTGTCCCACCGCCGGCCGCAGTGCCAGAGCCTCCCCCTCGCAGGGAGCTCAAAGGGATTCTTAAGAACATTCAGAATTTAGCTGCCATCGAGAAGTCGGTGGCCAACATGTACAGCCAAATAGACAAGAACCACCTGCTGCCCAAGCACGTCTCCAGGCTCAAGGCGGCCGCGCCCCCGGAGCCGCCAACTCCGGACCCCGCGGCCGAGCACAATCAGCAGAATGGAAACCTGAGCTGTGTTGTGGAGGAGCTGGAGCAACGCTTCCCCTCCCAGTCAACGGCACTGTAGTGCTCCCAGCTGGATGTTTTCTGCATGGGACCTTCTGGGTGGGCTGACTCTAATGCAGCACGTGGTGTCTGCCTCAGACTCTGCAGCTATCCCGACTTTTCCCCTTTCTCCGCTGCGCATCACGACTTTTCCACCGCTCATCCCCATCCGAGAGACGTCGTCTTTCCTGTTTGCTCGGAAATTTGTAGTGTATCCTGTAAACCTGCAAGTTGTTTTCTCAGAACTACGGCCTGCTGTTCCACCACGTTGGTTCTCTGTTTACTGAAAATTCTTGGGGAAAACTGTCCATTTTTCCCCGAGGATTGGTCCCACCCGGCAGCGGGCTCGGCACTGCTTTACGTTAAGCAGCTCTCACTGTAGGTAATACCAGTAAGATTTTTCTGGAATCTCCTGCTTTGCCCACAAAATGTGCCACCTGGAAGGACCCTCCTGCCATGTGTTGGGTGTCAGAGCAGGCTCAGCGATGGTGAGCCGGGGTATTGGACGGGGCTTGGAGCAAACTGGGCTAGTGGAAGGTGTTCCTGCCCATGGCAGGGAGGGGAATGAGACGATCTTAAAGATCCCTTTCAACCATTCTGTAATTCCATGCTGCATCTTGGTATTCCATGAGCGATGACACTCTGCTCTCATGCTTTGTGGCGGCTCCAGTCAGAAGAAGGGTTTTGTCTGGATTTCTCAGCAAACCTGGCTGTCTCCCCTCCTGTTACCCACGTTCTGCCTTCCAGTGCATTTTTTTTTTTTTTTACATTGTAACTGCATGTTGAAAGTTTTTTATTTTGTAAATTCCTTTCATGTACAAAGAACTTGCTGGTTTATTTTTTATTTTGCACGTGCATGTTGCTGATGCCGCTCTTGAACGTTCACTCTAGTTTGTCATGAGCTTTACAGCTGAAACATCTCACCTGAAACTGTAATAAAGTCACTCTGATTAGTGTCACCAAGTCCTTGTAAAAATCCATGGAATATGGATTTACTTACTGGCTTTTTTGCTCACAGTCGTCTAAATTAGATCTTTACAATAAAGATGTCAATTATAATTATATAGATAAATAAATTAGCTTGTCCCTTGGGAAAAAAAAAAAAAAAAGGTAAGTAAAAACAGTTTGGGCATTTGAATGTTTGGTCCAAGTTGCAAGTTTTCTTTTAGTCCTCTGCCAAAATCTAAAATATTTGTGTTTAACACGGCAACTTTTTAAAAACGCATTGGGAAAGGCAGATATGACATAAAGAAGCAAAACTAAAACCCCAGTTCAGTATCAAATGTCATAATTCTGAGCAAAAAGGTAACGAATTCTTTCTCAGACCGCTTAGAGCTCCTCAGCATTTCCATGGTGCTTGGCTTTTTCTCTTGTCTCTTGTTTGTTTGCTTTAAATCTGCAGTTAGGACATGTGTGGAGGCTTCAGGCTCAAACTGCTGAAGGTAGTTTCTCTTTCCTTGTCCCAGAGCTGAACTCCATGAATTACATCCCACAAGTTCTGCTGATACATTAGAATTTTTCTTTCCTTAATCCTCCTGTTGGGCAGACTGTAGTTTCAAGGTATGTGTAGTAGCTGAATGTGTGAGGGCAAGGATTGTCCTCATCACCTCGTTTTTGCTGGGACAGAATCTCTCTCATTTATGGGATGTGCCCATGAGGAAAATGTGCCCATGATGCTGGATTCTCCAAGGGTGGCACCACTGCAACACCAGCATCAAATCCTCAAAGCTCAGCACGTCTCAGGCAGAGAACTTTGAAGAGCCAGAATGGGAAGGTTTGCATATTTAGTTCAGTGTGTTGGCCATGGGACAGTGGGAGGTGTGCAGAGGTGAGCATGAGAAATTACTGGGCTGCACACCTTCGGGGTGAATCGACCCTAAAATTTGAATTGAAGTACCCAAATCCCGCTTTAGAGCTCACAGACCCCGAACAGATGCCGTTGAGCAGATCATTACATCGCTGGGGAAATATTAGACAAACAGGACCTCATTTTGTGGTGTGCAGCAGAAGTGCAGGTGTTTAGTCATGCACAGCATAAACCCCACAAAGGTTTGATGTGGCTACATTTATGTGGGGTGTTCCCTAAGCAGAAAGAGTGGACATCACACCGGAGCTCCATTTTAAACATGTATTTCACTGTATGAGAAGAGTCTGGGAGGGGGTCATGGCAATCAGCTCTTCACTGATGAGGAACACCTACGTTCTCATTCTGGAAAGTTAAGTTGCAAAGTTTGCAAAAACTAGTTTTATTTTCATGTAATGCAACCTTTGTTCTCCTGTTGTGGTTTTTTTTTTTGTTTGTTTGGTTTGGGTTTTTTTGGTTTGTTTTTTTTAATAGCCTTTGTTAAAAAATTATTCTATTAGCCCAGGAAAGAAGCTGTACCAGGGAAGATCTGTCCCTCCGAAGTGTCTGGGTGCTGAAGGGGGAATGGTTTTCAACCAAAAGAGGAGAGTTTTAGATTAGATGTTGGGAAGGAATTGTTCCCTGGGAAGGTGGGGAGGCCCTGGCCCAGGTTGCCCAGAGAAACTGTGGCTGCCCCTGGATCCCTGGAAGTGTCCAAGACCAGGCTGGACGGGGCTTGGAGCAACCTGGGCTAGTGGAAGGTGTCCCTGCCCATGGCAGGGGGTGGAATGGGATGATCTTTAAGGTCCTTTCCAACCCCAGCCATTCCATGATCCCACAATACTGCAGTTCTGCAGCACTACGAAGTATTAGAACCAATAGAGTAGTTGGTAACAAGTTGAGAATATACAAGGATTTATAATTATATGTATAATTTACCCCTCTTTAGCTTGTCTGATTTGGTCAATTAGTGTCCAGCATGACCCTGGATATTGCTCTTATCCTTTTATCATCAGCTTGATGGGGCCAAGTTCTGAGCAGGAGCAGAGGTGGCATCAGTGCGAAGCTCTTCCCTGCAGAGCTGGAATGGAGCCTTCAGTGTTAGCACTTCTCACCCCTCTTCCAGATTCGTTCTACCTCAGTTCCAGCTAAGAACTGCAGGAAACCTCCCTTTGAAGAGCCAGGGCAAATTGATAAGTAGCTGTCTCCTCTGGGTAATGCCAGTAGTATTTGGGGGTTGGGATTCTTCCGTTATGAAACAGGAAAGGCCTGCTGGCATCCCAGGAATGGGGGAAATGTTTCTTTTAGGCAAATCGTGGTTCTTTAACCCGTTTCAGCAGTGAGAGGTTGGCACATTTATACATGGGAATTCAGTCTTGTTTCTCTCTCATTTGAAGTGCCAGCCATGTCCTATTATCCTGCATCCTCGTGGGCACCATGGCCTTGCTTCCCATTTCCCACTGAACATTTCTCTCTGACTGACTGCAGTGAAGTCTGGCTGATAATGTTTATCCAGAAGCGATTCCTCCCTCTGTGGAGAGCTTTAATTCCTTCCTGGAAACAGATGGTGTTGTTTTGACCTTTACCTTTTTGTCACAGCAGATCCTTGTGCTGTGTTGAATGAATGGGTATTTTATGTCTTTTGGGTGCTTTTTTTTCCACCTAATCGTGGCCACACAAAACTCTTAGAGAAGTCTCAGCATCTCAAAACCCAGCGTGGTGCTGTTTGTGAGAAAGCTGAGTTCCAAATGTAATTAGGATTACTTGTATTATGCTTTTAATCTGCAATATAATGACTATCTGAGAGCAATTAAGAGTAATAAGCTTCTCCTCAGACCTTCTTTATCTGAAGATTGTTGTAGGCAATGTGGAAACTAAATACAGCGTTCCTCAAGTGGGCTTTGAAAAGCCACAGATCATCTTCTGATGATAAATCTTCATTTCAGCTGTTCATTAGTTTTATATTATATAGGTGACAGCATTAATTTAATGCTGATAATCAATTCCATGTGCTGAATATTAATAGGGAAACTTTAGAGATGGTGATATTAAAGAATTAGAAGGACTTCTACCCTGTTCTTTATTAGTTACTCAGTGTAATTAGAGACTTGCCCTAGACTGCTGTCTGTGTACTAGGCTAAGCCTAACATAAATTTGAGCATTTACCCTTTCCTTCTTAAAAAATGTAATAAAAATAATCCAGACTTATCCTTAAGAATAATGCCAAGGCCTGAAAGACCAAAACAATTTTAATTTTCCGAGACAAAATGTGAAAATAGACAACTTGATAGGCATAAGTGCATTAGTCATGCCCAGGAATGGCTCCAAGGAAATGAATTAAAACAACAACAAATTCCCAATAAGATCAGAAGCACAAAGCCTGTGGCAAAATTGCAAAAAAAAAAAAAAAAAGGTAGCAGAAAAAAAATTAAAAATCATTTAACTCCCCCCTGCTGAGCAAATGTTAGGAAGTGAGTGATTTTAATAACAGTGTTGGTACAAGGAATTAGTAATACAAGCTCCAGGGCAATTCCCAGCAAGTCCTGAGTGGATACAGGAAGTCCAGGAGTAGAAGAGAAGTTGTTTCACTGCCTGAGCAGGTGTGGGAGGTAACAGAGTCTCCCTGGGGACGGTCTCTGTAGGTCTCTGGGAAGGGCAGGACTCTCTCCCAACCCTCCCTTTCCCTTTGTTGAGTCCCACTGGATGCCCTGGCTCTCGAGCTCTTGGAGGTCTCCCCTCATGCATCTGCGATCTGAAGCGAGAAAAGCTTCCAAAGCTTCCCAACCTTTCTCATGCAGTGATCCCCGTGGCCAGAGCCAATCCAAAGAAAAACACACTTGGTGTTACAGATTTCTTTTCATGCCCCTTGTGCCTCCAACCGCAGTATCTTTTCACCTCTCCCCAGCAAGAATGGCCATGTGCGCCTTTGTGTAGAGTCACAGAATTCTACTAATTGGGTTTTTTTTCTTTTTCTGACTTCCAGGCGAGGATATGCACAGCAAGAGGTGAGGCTGCACCTGATGACCTTTAAAATACTCATGACACCAGCATGATGGTCCCATACAGTCTTTGAGCGCGGGCAGCGGGTCCAGGGAGGGGATTCTCCCGCTCTGCTCTGCTCTGGTGAGCAGAGTCCTGGTGTCCCCAGCATCAGAAGGACGTGGAGCTGTTGGAGCAAGTCCAGAGGAAGCCACGAAGTTGCTGAGGGGACTGGAGCAACTTCCCTGGAAAGTCAGGCTGGGAGAGCTGGGAATGTTCAGCCTGGAGAGGAGAAGGTTGTGTGGAGACCTCACAGCACCTTCCAGGGTCTGAAGGGGCTACAGGGAAACAGGAGAAGGATTGTTCATCAGGAACTGGCGTGACAGGACAGAGAGGAATGGCTTCAAACTGAAAGAGGGGGAATTTAGGTTGGATATTGGGAAGGAAGCCTTCCCTGTGAGGGTGGGGAGGCCCTGGCCCAGGTTGCCCAGAGAAGCTGTGGCTGCCTCTGGATCCCTGGAAGTGTCCAAGGCCAGGTTGGACGGGGCTTGGAGCAACCTGGGCTGGTGGAAGGTGTCTCTGCCCATGGCAGGGGGTGGAATGGGATGATCTTTAAGGTCCCTTCCAACCCAAACCATTCCATGATTCACTGATGTGAAACTCATGGCGACTGAATGCTTTGGATGCCAGAAATATAAAGGGATTAGAAAAGTTGGTGAGACATAAATTCTCTGGGGACTGATATCCCACATGGCACAGGTGTGACCTCCAGGCTGGAAGATTGCTGCTTAAAAAGGTGCCAGAAGCAGTTTCCTGAGGAATTCCCTCCACACTTGGTGTGTTTTCCAAAGTCACACTTAATCCTCTGCTAAGAGTCAGGAACTGGGCTACTCACACCTCCTTTGCAGCTCAGTGGGCTCTGTTGCTCTTGCAGCAGCATTTTCTCCAGCAGTGAATTACAGGGAGAAGAGTTTCCTGCAGAACAATCTCATTCAATAATTGGAAAGATCCCCAAAAATACATTTCTACCATAAAGGTTAATATTTACTGATTTTCTTCCTCCCTTTGCAGAGCTGGTTTGTGTCTCTTAATTCAGATACAGAGCATAGTCCCCTCGGCCTCTGATAGAAGTCCTTGAGTTAAATATTTTAGAGACTCACCCCATAAACTGGGGATTTAAGTTTATATTAGGCAAAGGAAATGGTGGGCTGTAAAGGGAATTTAGTACATGAGGTGCTTGGCAGTGTTCTCACAGGATATGGGAGGATCCAGTGACTGCCATAAAAAACCTCTGAAGGACCCGTGGTTTTAGCATTTATTTCCACTCTTAAACACCAATGACCTGCACTTTAATTGTTACTCCCCAATTAACCCCTTTCTCATTTTATTTTGTAGCAACAGCAGTTGCTGAGACCTTCTCTTCTCAGACCAGAGGTATCACTATTTTTCTTCTTTATAAATTATTCTCCAAGTTTTTAAATGGCTTTTACATCATTTCCTGATAAAAATCTGTCTGTCTCAGGTAGTTTTTCCCCCTGGCTCTTAGATAAAAAGGAAAGTTCTGACACTGTAACCCTATTTTTGTTATTTTAATTAAATATCTTAAATTTACTGCATCTTGGTATTTTCAAGGCCAGGTTGGACAGGGCTTGGAGCAACCTGGGCTAGAGGAAGGTGTCCCTGCCCACGGCGCGGGGGTGGAGCTGAATGAGCTTTAATGTCCCTTCCAACCCAAACCACTCTGGGATTCTGTGGTTTTCCCCATGAGCATCTTTCTGTGACTGCCATGGACTTCATCACGCGTACTGAAAGCTTTCCCAGCTCCAGATTTACAGACAGAAATTTCCCCGCTCTCCAACTGCGATCCGATTCTGGTGTGATGTCAGTCAGACCCTAATTGATTGCTGTCCCTGGAGCTGAGCTCGGCAGTTGCCCTGCTGAGGGCCTGGAAGCCTTAACACGCTGCTGGGAAGGGCAGAGGCAACTCTGGATTACAAACCTTTCTGGTTCAGACCTTTCAGACCTTTCAGAATTGTTTCCAGAATAAGCAATGGAGCAAATGTGAGATGTTGCTATCACTCATGTTGTATTTTTGTGGTACAGAATAGGGATCGTTTCTGCAGTAACTACTTAGGAAGTAATTACTTCATAATAATAATAATATTGGTAATTGCATTTGCGCCTTTTTCATCAGACGTTGCTGTGTTTGGCTGTTTGCACTCACTCGGTGTTTCTCTTTTACAGGAGCTGAGCATGGAGTCTGGAATTGATCCAGGGCAGGAATACTATGGGCAAGATTACTACAGTTATGAGCATGGGTATATTTTCATTTTCCCTATTTATTTCTGAAAATGCTGCTTTTCCAGGCTGGTGATGTTTGTTGTTACAGCAGCTAATCAGGAGGCTTTCCTTCACCTCAGCATTACTTTAATCTTTGTGTCCACAAAAGCATGCACTGACAACAAAACTCTTTCCAGAAGTTAAGGGGGTGTTTGATAGCTCCCTGCTTCTTTAACAGTCTCATTATTCTGCTTGCAGAGCGTGCACCCGTCTGTCATGCTGCTTTTACATTCATGGTTTGGTTATTTCGTGTGTTTCTGCTGTCTTGGAGATTAATTTCCATCACCTGCTCTCTTTCTGAGTTCAGGGATTAATCCTCTCTGCTCTCTGTTCCCAGCCAGCATCTGGCCTTTTAAATTTCCCTCGAAAAACATCATCCTGCCTTGTTCTGATAAAGCCCATTTGGCTGCAAGCAGCTCAGGGGTGCTGGCCTTACAAGGGATTCTCCAGGGGACCTGCTCTTTCATGCCACAGTTATAAAAAAGATCCACCAAGAAATCAGGTGGATGGAAGGAAGGTCATTGCACTTGGGGGGTTCTTGACTGATCCCAGAGACCTCGTGATTCATCCAGGCTTGTGGCCAGTTGGAATAAAAAGAGGTTTGGGAGTGTGTTGCCACTAAGGAAAAGGGAATAATTATCTTCTCAAGGTAGAGAGAAAGGAGAGAAGTTTTCATGCCTTTGGGATATGAGCGTGGGCACATCGACAGCCGGGCCAGGGAGGGGATTGTTCCACTCTGCCCTGCCCTGCCCTGGGGCGGCCTCACCTCAAATATTGGGGCAGTTTGGGGCACCCCAGTATAAGAAAGAAATGAAGCCATTGGGGAGTGTCCAAAGGAGGCAAGAAAGATGGGGAAGGGCCTTGGTTTGAAGCCGTGTGAGGCACTCGGTGTGTTCCTCAGAGGAGACTGAGGGGAGACCTCAGTGCAGTTCCAACTGCCTGGGCAGGGGCAGAGGAGGGGCAGGACTGAGCTCTGCTCTGGGGGGACCAGGGACAGCACCCAGGGAAGGGCTGGAGCTGTGTCAGGGCAGGCTCAGGTTGGATCTCAGGGAAAGGCTCTTCCCCCAGAGGCTGGTTGGGCACTGACCAGGCTCCCCAGGGCAGTGGGCACAGCCCCAAGGCTGCCAGAGCTCCAGGAGGGTTTGGATGATCCTCTGGGGCACAGGGTGGGACTCCTGGGGATGGGCCTGTGCAGGGCCAGGGGTTGAACTCGATGATCCCTGTGGGTCCCTTCCAGCTCAGCACATTCTGTGGTCGGTGGTTTGCTGCTGTGGGGTGAGACATGAGTGTGCTGGTGCTGAGGAGGGCGGGGCTGTCTTTGGCAGGTACGAGCTGCCGCAGTACGGGAGCCGCCGCCGGCTGCTGTCCCCGGCCGGGATGTACGACGAGTACGGCGAGGTGGTGGTGGAGAGCGACGGTGGCTACTACTACAGTCCCCACGGATCCACAGCAGACGAGGTGAGAGGCTCTGGTGTGCTGAGCCTGCCTCTGCAGCAGGGTGAAGCACCACCAGACCTTGTCAGATGGACCTTGTTACTGATTAGACGTGTGTTCCTCACAGATAAGCATCTCTTCCCATGCTGAGCGTTGTCTGCCTTTCTGATGATCCCTAAAAGTTTGTGTCAGCACCTCTTTCCCTTTTTCTAGGAACAGAAGGGAATTGCCAAGTTTCTTTGAATATCCACATCTATTTTTCCCCTCAGTGTAGATTTTCAGTTCAAAGAAAAATCCACATTGCCTTAGGTAATTCCGTTTTATATCATTAACCAAATGAGACCTCCTGGTGTCTGGAGGGCCTGCAGGGCAGCTGGAGAGGGACTGTTCATCAGGAACTGGAGTGACAGGACAAGAGGGAAAGGCTTCACACTCACAGAGGGGGAAATTTAAGTGACATGTATGGAAGAAATTCTTTACTCAGAGGGTGGGGAGACCCTGGCCCAGGTTGCCCAGAGAAGCTGTGGCTGCCCCTGGAGCCCTGGAAGTGTCCAAGGCCAGGTTGGACAGCGCTTGGAGCAACCTGGACCAGTGGAAGGTGTCCCTGCCCATGGCAGGAGGTGGAACTGGGTGATCTTTAAGTTGCCTTCAAACCCAAACCATTCTGTGTTTCAATGATTCTGTTAAATATTCCACCTCAAACTGATGACTTTCCACTGAGCAAAGCAGTACCTGAACTCATTATCATAAACTTCACACTTGAATGTAAAAAAAAAATTAAAATGTCAGTGGCAACCAGAAGAAAGTGGAAGTAAAGGTTCCTTCAAAAAAAACAGTCTAATTTTCTTGAGTCCTAGACTCATAATCCATTATTAAATGAGAAGAAATAACATTCTGAGCCAGTATTTTTCCCTGTTGCAGAGTAAGGTAGTTGTGCACTTGCAGCCTATTCCGTAAGTAAAACTTTCCTCATAACTTTGCTAAAAAACCCATTCTATAACAGGTAAGTTAGTTTTGCTGCTGGGAAAAATGGTGTGTGTGTGTGTTCCTACTGACTTCTTTTAGGGTACGGGCTTTCACTTGAACTGTCTTTCAAATGGTAATCAACTCATTTTCGTGCCTTGCAGGGGATGAGTCAAATCAGAGGTGCTCCGAGCAGAGGGATAAGCCAGGCAGCGGGGGCTCAAGTAGGAGCTAGACCTTTAGTTGGTGGGCTGGAGCCAAGGCGTGGTCCTGGAGCATACAGGGCCAGCCAGGGCAAAAGGAGACTGAAGGCAGTGATGCATGTGAGTCGTGTAGCAGTCAGTGCTCACAAACCGGTGGGAAGAGCCGAGTCCTCTCGTTCCCGATGGAAGAAAGCAAAGATATTCCCGATGATCCTGCAGAAAGTGAAAGGCAGTAGGAAAGATTCCAGCTACGCCAAGCTGATGTCGGCTCGCCAAGCAGACGGAGACCAAAGCATGATCATCAGGGGGAGCTACTTCCAGAAATCCACAGATGACAGACCTTCCATGAGGAAACTAAATCATGTGTTAAAGCGCATCAGTGTCTCCAGGAAACTGCAGGAGCCCCTTGGCAAGGATTTGGCACGTAGAGAGGAGGAGTCTGAAAGAGAGGAAGCAAAATCGGGAGTTTCAATAAGTATCACGGCAGAGAGTGAGCAGGAGGACAGTGATTATGAGAAGAAGAAGAGGAGAAGGAGACGCACCTCAGATGAGTCATCTGAGAAGAGCAGCAGCTCCGGCTCGGAGTCGGAAGACAAAGACTACTTGAAAATAACTCTGGACCAAGATGAAGCCACAGAAAGTACCGTGGACTCGGATGAAGAAAGTGGGCAGGATTTGGGGGACTCTGAGGAAGACTCTGAGTCCAGCTCCAGCAGTGAATCAGAGGAGGACTCATCTGAGGAGGACGATGACGAGGAAGACTCTGAGAGCGATGAGGGTAGTAGCCTGTCAAAGAGCTCATCCACACGAAGTTCCTACAGCAGATCAGGAGTCAGCGAGTCCAGCAGCAGAAGAAGCACTGAAATGTCCAGTGTAAAAAGCAGGGGAGGGAGCTCTCATGGCAGAGCAAGGCGCTCCAGCCAGAAATCCAGTGGCTCTACTGCATCAGGCACTGACAGGGACACGAGCTACAGGAAAACTTCAGGATCCAGCTACAAGAGCAAAACCTCCTCTGCCAGCATCGAGATAGAAGACACCATAGAAGAGGTGTCAGAAGAAGAGGAAGAAGCAGATGAGACAGCAGATAATTCAAGCAAGGCAGTTTCTAAAACATCTGCAAAACCTGGAGAGGGCAAGAAAGGAAAGTCAGCTGTGAGTGGTGAGGACAGTGAGGAGGAGAGTGCAGGAGAGGCTGACACAGGTGGTAGTGACAGGGAGGAAACTCGCAGTAAGAGCGAATCTTCTTGCCTAGAAAGTGAAATCAGTGGGATTTCCAAAGGTCCCAATGTGAAAAGAATGAAAACAGGAAAAAAGGTGTCCAAGGAACAGAGTCAGTCTCAGTCAGGGGAGAGCCTGGAGACTGGAGTCACGGAGTCGGAGGCTGCGGGGGATTCCACATCCTTCTAAAGAGGAGTGACAGTAGGTGGATGGTTTGCAGTGAGGAGTGGGTTTGTTTGCTGTGCCTTCTGTGTGGTCTTTCTGACTAGAGACAGCCAAAGAGAAAGGGGCAAAGCTTATTGATTCAGCTTTTGACTGTCCTAAGGATGGAACTGTAGAAAACCAAACCCTGTGAGAGGAATCTGTATGTTTTATGTATGTATATATATATATACACGCACACACTGTATATATACTTAGTGACTTCATGGTGGATAAAGATTAACTTTTGTGTAGCAATGGCAGGAAGAAGTGCTTTATTTTCCTGCTGATTTCCATAGTACAGCTGAAGAGGCACTGTGGTGATTCTTAGGTTTATTCCTTTTGCGTCACACACGTCACGAAGCGGAGGAGGGTCGTGCTCTGCAGTGGCTGTGACCGAGCTCACCGAACCTCAGGGCACAAACCCCGTGTTCGTGCCTAAGTCTGTCACAAATTGACCACTGCAGGAAGGAAGTGGGGCAAAACATGGGATTCAGGGGAGAACTTGAGTGATGAGGATGAAAAAAATTTAAAATCACACATATTTGCACCTCACGGTCCCCTGCTACACATTTGCTCATCTTCAGGTGAGTTCTCTGCTGGCAGCGTCAGCCCTGTTTGCAGGGAGGACAAGGGAAGCTGCAGCAAAGAAACATTCCCAAAACTGCAGAGTGTAACTGGGAGAGCTGGGATTGAGCAGGTTCTGGATCGTGGGATTCAGGTTGCAAACAGCAGTGATGCACCAGACAGGGGTGCAGAGGGAGGGGCACCAAGTGAGCTGGGCCAGGAAAGGAAAGGGATCACATTTCCCAACTTCTGCCCTCCCTGCCTAACAGTACAGTGATTTCATTTCATTTTATTGAAACATCTCGTTGAATTAGATTCATGATCGCTGCATTCTCATACAGCACCACGGTGTAGGTGCACGGGATGTTTCAGCAGGACTCCCAGTTAAACCAGGCAGTCTTTTCATCCAGCAGAATGTGTAGAAAATTGTGTATCTTTACCAAGAACAATGGGAATAGGCATCAGAGTAATTTGTACCAAGTGTGACTTCTCAAAAGCTTAAGAATAATCACCACCCCTTTGTACCTTGCATGATTTTCTTTCTCTGAAAACTGTCTTTTTTCACGGTCATGTGTGTTTTGCAGTGGGAGTTAATTGATGGTATCTGCTGATAGTGTTTGCATCATTAATTCAGACAGGGTAGGAGCTCGTTTTAGTGTACTGCAAGGAGGCATTGATTTTAAAAAGATCAATTATAATTAAAATAAGTAGTGGGGTTTGTGTAATCACTCTGTGTTAATCGCTAATAGTACAAAGTCGCAGCAGCGTGGAAATTGTTTGCATTAATTCTTTAAAAGAAAAAGATCTAAATTAGATAAAATCTGAAGTCTCGTTTCTCCACCATTTTCCATTTAGTAGCCAAGCATCTCCACTGATTCCACCAGATTGGAACTGGCACAAAGCCTTATATTGAGGCCTTCTTTTTATAGCCAGCCAATTTTGCCCACGCTGTGCCTGAGAATTTCCCTTGTGGAGGTCCCGAGCTTTTCTCCGCTCGATGTGTTGTGCATATAAAGCAGAGCTGCTCCGTGCCATTTCTGCACTGAATCCACAGTGCAGTCATGGCAGAAAACTTCTAAGGCCTTCCCAGAACTTCCACATCAGAGTGGTTTCTTGGAAGTATTGCCTCCACTGCAGCTTCCTCCTCAGCGCCTTCCAGCTCCCACACACGGCCCAAGGGAAGGGCGCTCAGACCGAGTCAGGAAAAATTGATATGAGTTATTAATGAATTAACGGAGAGAAAAAGGGTAGGGAAATGTAAGAAGTGGTAGGGGAGAGGTGTAATGCCGTTTCTGTTTCTTGTCAAACAGTGGGCCAAAAAGAAAAGGATCAAGTTGATAGTGGACCCAGAGTACGAGACCAGCTCCACGGGCGAGGACAGCGCTCCCGACTGCGGCCAGAGGAGCCGGCTCAGCAACCCCAGCGTGCAGCCCAACGTCAACGGGAACATCTACATCGCCCAGAACGGCTCCGTGGTCAGGACCCGGCGCGTCTGCCTCGGCAATAATTTGAAAGCCACGTCTCCAGTGAGGCTGGGGAAGCAGTTCAAGAAACTGGACAAGCTGGCGGTGACGCACGAGGAGAGCGTCCCGCTGAACACGTTGTCAAAGGGACCTGCTCCCAGCGACAAAATGAACACGAGACCTTGCAGTGTCTCCTTTGCTGCCTCTACTATAGGGGCCGAAAATATAGTAACAAAGCCCGGGGGGTCCAAAATGAAAAGCACAGAAGAGCAGGAGTCAGTTGTTGACCACAAGGATGTCAAAGAGCCCTTGGAGTCGCACAGTGAACACACACCGTCAGATGAGGAGGAGCTCTGGATGGGCCCTTGGAACAACCTTCACATACCAATGACGAAACTGTGATTTTAGTTCCTTTTTTTATTTTCATTTTTACTTCGGTTTATAATAAACTGTGCTTTTTATTGTCACCCAGGGGAGATGTCCGAGGTTTGTATTGTGCACATCCGTTGTCTACCAACGACACGCTTTAAAGTCTCCAAACACAATTTGCACTCACATTTGTACCAAATAATTGTCCTCCCCACCAACTCTTTCGACAGGCTCCCATTTCACTAAACAATCCTTGGTTTAAAATAGTGAGTTCTTTTGGATCTGGATTTCTTGTTTTAATAAACAGTAAACTACTAATAAATGCACAGCACCCTTTGGTTCACTTTCCAGGCAGTTCTATACCTGCCTAGCTTGTTTTTCTGTATGGTACTTGTGGCTATACTGTTCAGATTTGGAAATTGTCTATTTATGTTTGAGATTTATTATCCAGAGCTCTGCATCCTGAACTCAGAGTAATAAATTAAAAATAAATCCATGAAAGTCAATGGAGCAAAACCTCGGCTGGCTTAAATTTGAGTAACAATTCAGGAGTCGATAGGGGTAGAGCAGTTCGTGCAGTCAGACCATCTCGCTCAGTGCCCAGCTGGCAAACTTATGGAATCAGAGTTCCTGAGATTATAGCACTTGCCACGTAGAAAAGTGGAATAGAAGATGAAATCAGATAAAAATTGCAAAGAGGAAGGAAATGTGTAGCAATTAATCATATTCAGAGCTACCTGGCCGTGGTTTGTTCATTTTCTTCTGTAAATGAGCTCGTTCCAATTTTCTTCTCCAGTCAATTTTTCATCTTTTCATCTCTTCCCACATCAGTTCTGTTTGCTTCTTTCTACGGTCTTTAGCTGCAGTTTTTATGCTCCATCAGTAATTGTCATCCTATGGCTATATTCCCACGAAATAAGCCGGGATGATACACGAGCCGGGGTGATAGAGGTAGGCATTAAAGAGTAATTAATAGGAAGGGGATGGATCCATTTCCAAGCTCAGCTGGCTGTTGAGCTGAGCAGAGCAATCACCACTCCACTCCCATAGTGGTGAACATAAACCTGCTGAAAAGACAAATGGATGGCAGGGGGAAGAGGATAAAAAGGGAATATTTTATGAGGGTAATATGCACAGACAGGTCTGTGAAGGGCAAAGGGTGTCAGAACATGCACACACGCAGTCATTTCCCAAACTTTCAGTGCACATTACTTGGAAAACACACACCATAAATTTGGGCACGTGCCTCTAATTTCTCTTTGTACCTCAGAGTAATGAGTTGTGTCACAGCTTGAACAGGGAGCTGAGAAATGCCCCTGTTTGTAGTCACCAGTACCCAAAAGACACTGATACAGAGCAAAGTATTTCTTCTCCAATATGATATAAGAGAGAAAAAGTGTCCTGTTATGTTGTGCCAACTTTTTTTTCCAGCATAAGATCAAGGTAGTTGTGAGAATAACACGGATTGTTCTGGAAAGGCTGGAAGAGTCGACATGTGCCATTAGTAAGGCTGCGATGGGCATCGTTGTTCTTCCCGTGTTCTACAGCTGAAGTTTCACCACCAGATGTGTGTGAGGATGGCTCTGCTCTGGCAGGGAATGGACTCGTGCTGCTGTGGCTGCGTTTGTTGTCCCTTTTCCACAGGTTCTCCTCCCCCAGACCCCTCGGGATGTGTGTCCTTAGGAGCCGTTCGCATGTTCTGCCGATGTCAACGTGACCTTTCTGCCAAATACCTCCTTCTCAAGCTGAGGTTTCTGACCAAATATTTTGAGCAATGGTGCTTGTTTTTAGGCATGAGAAACGCAATGTAGCCTATCACACACGAGGGAAAAAAAACCACCAAAACCACCGGGTATTTCTTTTTCCTAACTCTTTTATCTCGGCATATTTGCACTTGGTACCTAACAAAAAACAACTGTTTGGAATTTAGCTGGAGGCTGGACATACACATAAGACTGATGGAAGAAAGAAAAAAAAAAGATCTATTCTTTGAAATAACTAGTAAAATGTTCTATTTTAATCCTGTTTAAGATACTGTTATTATTTCACTCCCTGATTTTTGTTGCAAAGTCTGTCAGTTCTGTTCTTACTAACACTTCAACGTGCTTTGGAGAGACACGTTTTCTCCCAGCTGCTCTCAGTTTTCTGAGGGAAAACCAAGTGGTCTCTTTATTTCCAGAGACTCACAACTCTACCAGCTGTAGCTCTGAGAAGGATCCTCAGGCTGGACACTGGTGGTCAGTAATGCTGTCCGTACTTCCCAGGGGCAAAACCCCTCACCAGCCTCTCCTTTGTGCTGTCCAAGCGCTCAGTACCTTTCCCACAATGCAAAGAGCATAAGAAATTCCACTTTTTCAGCAGTGGGGGGGCTGTGTTATGTAAAATTTTAGCTGGCTTTTAGCTGAACTTCCAAAAGCACTGTTGGCTTTGTGGAATCTTTCACACCTGGGTGGGAGGGCCGGGTGTATTTTTTCTTTTTTATTTTCTGTGGGTGTAATACTGTAAAGTAATACAGAATTCACAACTTTGCCTTCTGGGGATGCCACACTGGCAGAGTGAGCCAGTCAAAAAAGACACTCCTTTGGGAGTGTCCCTTTGGGAAGCCAAGCATCAGCAGTGGCTTTGGAGACAGTAAGTGGAATAACAGATCTGTGTCCAGGGATATAATTTACAGCTCTTTAACCAATGAAATTTGTCAAGCTGAGGCAAAGCACGAGCAGCTCCCCCTGGGTGGCAGAACTGCTCGCTGGCTGATGGATCAAGGTGATGACCATCACTCCTGCCATTGATTTAATTCGGCCACTCCTCCAAGCAGGCACTGAGAATTTCGTGGTTTCACACAGCACCTGCTGCCTTTTCACTGTGAGGAGGATTCCAGTGCCCAGTTGTGGGGCTGTGGGATTCCCACTGGGAGGCAGGACAAGGAGAGCCGGGTGGAAAACAGAAATAATTTTGGTTTCTCCTTTCTGTATATACTACCATGAGCAAGACTGTAAAACCCCACAGTTCTATGAGGGACCTGTTGGGAAGCTTAAAATACTGAGGTATTAATGGTGGGTAGTCCTTGCACCCAGGATTTGGTGGAAAGGACAGTGGGGGTGATACGTGTGTGCCTTGGTGCCTTCTGCTGCCGGAGATATCCCAGAACATTCACTCAGCATCCCCCCACCACGGGTTGAATCCTTCCAGAACCTGCTTATGTAGCTGGAAAACTTGACCAGGCAGTAAAATGGGAAGTGCTTGGGGAAAAAAAAAACAAAACAGTGAATTTTTAGCAATGGGAGAACAACACATCCTGAGACAAATGTCAGCTTATATGGTGGAGAAACACATAGTGGGAACAGGCTGTTTTGGACCAGTCACAACCTGCTGACCCCTCAAATGCTGCACGAAGAAATGGGGACTTGAAGACATGCCTGAGGGACGGGGCCATCCAGGGGGACCTGGACAAGCTCGAGCTGTGGCCCCTGGGAATCTCAGGAGGTTTAACAAGGCCAAGGGCTGGTGCTGCCCCTGGGTCAGGACGAGCCCTGGGATCAGTCCAGGCTGGGGAGGAGCAGATGGAGCAGCCCTGGGCAGAAGGCCCTGGGGGTGCTGGTGGGGCAGAGGCTGGACCTGCCCCGGCCCAGAAACCCCCCGTGCCCTGGGCTGATCCCCCAGCGGGGGCAGCAGGGCAGGGGGGGATTCTGCCCCTCTGCCCCTCAGGGGAGACCCCCCTGCAGAGCTGCTCCAGCCCTGGGAACAGCACAGCAAGGCCATGGAGCTGCTGGAGAGAGGCCAGAGGAGGCCCCAAGAGGATCAGAGGGCTGGAGCAGCTCTGCTGGGAGGAAAGGCTGGGAGAGCTGGGATTGTTCAGCCTGGAGAGGAGAAGCTTTGGGGTGATCCAGTTGTGGCCTTGCAGGGCCTGAAGGGGCCAAGAGGAAAGATGGAGAGAGACTATTTCCAAGGGATGGAGGGACAGGACACAGGGAATGGCTTCCCACTGCCAGAGGGCAGGGTTAGGTGGGATATTGGGAAGGAATTGTTCCCTGTGAGGGTGGGGAGGCCCTGGCCCAGGTTGCCCAGAGAAGCTGTGGCTGCCCCTGGATCCCTGGAAGTGTCCAAGGCCAGGTTGGACGGCGCTTGGAACAACGTGGGCTGGTGGAAGGTGTCCCTGCCCATGGCAGGGGGTGGGATGAGCTTTGAGGTCCCTTCCAACCCAGACCATTTTTGTTTCTGTGTTTCTGAGTTGCCACCGACTGTGTCATGGTTTATAGCCTGTGAAAGACTTACATTTATTGGAAAGTATTGATAAACCTCCAGGTCTGACAAACCCAAAGAAGGTGCAGTTTCTCAGGTGAATTTTGCAGGCAGCTGGCACCCAAAAGCCGAGGACTGAGGAGCAGTGCCTTTTTTCTTTATTACTGGAAGAGGAGAGTTTCAGTCATTTCCCTGTTTGGAGTGGGAGCAGTGATCCCAGCTGATCACATGATAAAGCTGTAGCGGGGAGCTGGATCAATAGTGTAGCAACAACACGAGCAGAATTGGGTAATTCACTCGTAGCGTAACAAAAGCGAGGCTTTCAGGGTGGCACAGCTGGAGTGGAGTTTATCTTTCTGCCAGTGATTGTTGGCATTTATCTTTCTGGCAATGATCATTGCTCTTTACAGGATAAAATTGTACTGATCCTTTCACTATCACCCTGCAGGAGCAACTCCAACCCTGCTCCCAGCCCCGTCCAGCCTGGCCTTGGACACTTCCAGGGATCCAGGGGCAGCCACAGCTTCTCTGGGCAACCTGGGCCAGGGCCTCCCACCCACATAGGGAAGGATTCCTTCCCAATATCCTATCTAACCCTGCCCTCTGGCAGTGTGAGGCACTGTAGGCCAAAAGGGGGAGTTGCACAGACCTGTTGGTTTTAACCAATATTTGGCTTTCAGGAGGTCCTGTTGAAACTCTGGCTCTGGACAGGCTGATCTTGCTTGGAGGGGAAAATAGCTGGTCAGTTGTTTGTGCTGGATTGAAATGGATTTGGGAAAGGGGCAATGTCTGAGCTGTGGCTGTTCCACAGCTTTTCAAAGAGCAAAGACAATATCCTTTGTCAAACCGTGAGAAATCTTTGTCTTCGCCTTCGCCATGGCTCTGCTGAAGTGCTTAAAGAATAGAAAAGATCCCCTTTTTAGGGCCACAACGGTGACATTAACCCGTTTTAGTGTATGCCACCCTAGATTTTGTTCTCTGCTCCCGGAACACTGTGGACATGGTACCCAAGAGCAGGTTCAGGGCTTACCTGTTCACAGGGCAGGTGTTCCCTGCAGCCCCATGGATGATGGAGAAGTCCAGTCAGAGGTTCTGGGGGAGATTTTGGGGGAGCCAGGGGCAGGATAATTACAGAGATAATTCTGCTTTGGTGCAGAACTGAATGTTGTGTGACAATGGAGGGAGGTTTAGTTCTGTTTCAAGAGCTTAGGGAGAACCGTGACACCGAAGTTTACAGAAATTCTGCTTTGCCGTGGTTATTTTTAGTATCTGAGACAGAATTCCTTGTTTTCTCAGTAAAGGTCACCAGGGGAACTTGCATTAAGGTCAGTATTTAATCTGATTAATGTTTCACAGGTAGAAAGATGATTACTTTCTAATGTATTGTATTTCAGACATTAGACAGCATTGCCCTCCCAGCATTCACAAAGAGCTGCTTTATTCTAATTTGTTGTCTCAGAAATGTGGGTGAGAGGCTGTTTTAATGAAAAAGGGAAGTGCAGTTTTTAAAAACATAAAATCCTGAGCAGGGTCTGCCCTGATTTAGCATCACACAAAGGGAGAGGGAGTAAACAAAGTGGTGAATGCTGATTAATCACCACAGTTTAACCAAGGAACATGAAGTCTAAGGGGTGAACTCAAAACTTTATACCATCAGCAAGCCAAGTGAGAATACTAAGTATTTGTCCCTTCCATCAGTTTAATCTACACCTTGCAGACTGAAAATTCTGTGTAGTGACACTTACCAACATGCGTAAATTACCGGAGTCTGAGGATGTGAATTCTGAGGAGACGAACAGGGCACAAACCTTGAAAGACCTCCCCTGTGTGGTGAAACAGCGGGTGTGGGTGGGATTGTAAGGCCAGGGGAAGCACAGGAAGGGGAGTGATGCCAGGTCTCGTGTTCAGAACTGTACTTGGCTGATCCAATGCTTCCTCCCTAATTTCCTTGCAAAAGGTGAGGAAGGGCAGGAGAGCCAGGACTCTGCCCAGGGCATGGAGAGGTACAGGGGTGCACCAGCACAGCCCCGCTGGGCACTGGGCTGTCCAGGCTAATTAACCTGCCAAGATGACAAATCACAGTCCAGACTTGAGGAAAGCTGTGCCCTGTTCACCAGGGATTTGCTCTCCTCGTGCACGTCCACAGACACCCTCCCGTGGTCCTTCTCCATCTCTGAGCGTGGAGCCAGGGCGCAGAATGTCGGATAAAACTGATCTTCCTGGTAAAACAGGCTACGGAGAGACTCTGGGAATGAAAGATGGGAATTCTGATTATGAATGGAATGTATCTCCAAGGGGAGGACATGCCATGGCAGTGATGGAAACACAGCACACAGGCTGGACGTGCAGCTCCATCGAAGCCAGAGCGTGTTTCTTACCCCACCGTGAGGGCAACACAACAAAACAGCCCCTGGTGCCAAAGGAGGTTGGGGTAGCAGGAGGCAAAGTGCTCAGCTGAGTCTCCACAGAGGCAAGCAGGGAAGTCCCATGGATTTCAGCAGCTGCTCTGGTTCTGTTCCCAGCCTCCTCAGTAACCTCCACATCCTCAGACTAATGAAGACGTAGATGCTGAAGGAGAAGAGGATAACAAGAATAGACAGCAAAGCTCCTGAGGTTTATGCGGTGAAAACACCCCATCTGCTGCAAGGAATCACCTTGATTCCGTGTGCTTCCTTCCCAGCATCCACCCACCTCATGTTGCAGGAGGGAAGGGAGGGCAAGACTTGCTTTTTAGGGATTTAAAGGGAGGGGTGTAGAAATGAATGTAGAAATCAGCTGAGTGCTCTTAGTTCAGCCTCCAGAGAATATATCACACATCCATGGAATAGTTTGGGTTGGAAAGGACCTTAAAGCTCATCCAGTCCCACCCCCTGCCATGGGCAGGGACACCTCCCACTAGCCCAGGTTGCTCCAAACCCCGTCCAACCTGGTCCTGGACACTTAAAAAGATTTTCTATTGTTCCAATTTGGAGGCAATGAAATCTAATAAATCATGTGAGCCAGGAGCTGTTGGCAGCAACTTGAGCACGGGTAAGTGCAGAAGTGCAGCTGCCACAGCTGGGAGGGGGGAGCTTTCCTGAATTTTAGACCTTCTTTTGCTGATCTGTAGACTCCTTACAGAAGTATTTCCTAAAAAAGGGCAGGAAGGGAGCCTGGTCTTGATACTTGGGGTGTCCTAAGAGCAGGGTGATCAGTCCCATGATGTCACAGGGGGGCTCTGGAGGGATAGTATTGACCTTAAGTCCCTCTTGAGGAAACTTCCAGCTTTGGCAAAAAGAAAAAAGGGCTGCATTTCCCAATTGAAAACAAACCATCTCCCAGAATTCCATAAACTGGCATTAAATATTTCCCCCCTGTGCTGGATTTTGTGCTGGAGCAGCTGAGGGCCTGTTGCCTGCATCTGGCTCAGGCAAGTGCCCAAGCACAACTTGCCCACTGAGCCTTTGTCTTGGTTTCCCTGCAGATCATTAGGAATGAAGGGATTCCTTCTGGAGAGGGGCTGTAGGTTCCCAGGATGGCATCCTTGATTCCTGTCCTTTGTAGCTTCTCCAACAAGAATCATACCCACTGTCTCTTGCCAACTTTTTTCTTAGGTACTATTGGAAAATACTCCTCCACTGTTGGTTGCTGTTGTTGCTGCTGAAATGCAGGTTTCTGGTTGCATTTAAAAAATGAAGGAGTGGGTTTTCCACAGAACTGGAAGGTGTCCCCACCCATGGCAGGGGGGCAGAGTGAGATGATCTTTAAGGTTCCTTCCAACCCAAACTGCTCTGTGTCTCTGAGATTCTAAGAAGAGACCACCCAGGGACAAATTTTTACATCAGTTCTTATACAGCCTTAGCAAAGGGGATTTCTGTGAGGTCACTTCATATGAGATTCTGGCTCTTATTTCTGATACGTATTTTAGAAGCTTTAATAATACGTTAAAATGCCTTTTATTCAAGCAGAAAAATGCTGCGTGGATTTATAAAAGAAGTTTCTCTGAAATAGAAATAACAAAAAAAAACTACAAGGAGGCTTGGTTTGCAGTTTGAACCTGGTGTAGTGGAAGGTGTCCCTGCCCATGGCGGGGAGTTGCTACAAGATGAGTTTTAAAGCCTTTCCAACCCAAACCCTTCTGTAATTTTATGGTTTCTGTGATTCTAAACCTCCCCTGGCACCAATTCATGTTCTCATAGAACAGCAGTAGTGTGTGAGTTTAACTGATCTTTAATCCCTCTTCATCTTTCTATAAAAGGTTTGATTTATATATAAATGGATCCCCAAAAGGTTTTGGGGACATCTCATTTACAGTTGAATACAGACCAATGTGGCTGAACTGGAGAGGAAAATACAATCCCCAAACCAAGCATTTCTTCTCTTTCCTACCCTACATTAAATTAAAACTTACAGTCTTACCTTTTGGAAAAGGTACAGGAAAGAAGTGTTTACGTTCTACAGGCCTGGTTAATAACACCTTTCCAGAATCTTCTTTGTAGCTGAATCCAGAGAAAGGAGTGTTAGTTTGGATCTTATGGCATCACTAAAATCTCCAAAACCAACCAGCCCAAATGGTTTATGCATAGAAATAGAACAGAGTATCCTGAGTTGGAAGGGATCCACAAGGATCCCAGAGTCCAGCTCCTAACCCCACCCAGGACAACCCCAAGAATCTTTTAGCAGTGCTTCTCATTAACTTGAAATCCCAAAGGCAGACTGAAAACAAGAGAAATTCAGAAATTTCAGCAATTCAAGTTCTTCTCGAAGTTACTGTCTTACTTACAGGCTTGACTGGGCTCGTTGTTCTTGGCAAAGAGCCCTGTTATCCACAGCCATGCCTGCATCCCTCGGGAAGTGCTCGCTGCAGCATCGCTGCACTGTTGGGCATCCAGACCCCAGATACTTGGTCAAAATTAGTCCATCAGTAATTAGTTTGCCAGCAGTTGTGTGATACTAATTAATTCTCCCAAGATTTGAAGACCTCTTTTTTTTTTTTTTCCTTTCTATAATGTCCTTGTTCCGCTCCTGTTTTCAGTTTTATTTCCTGACACGAGTGCAGTGTCCACCCCCCTGCCAGCGTAATTCCCAATAATTTCTGAACCAAATGACCCATTTCATCCCCATTTGAAGGAAGGGTAGGAAATTAATCAAATTTCCACAAGCTTCAGGAGAATTGACAGCTGGATAGAGGAAAGTGTGGAGCAAATAGATGCTTCTGTGGCCTCAGAGGAAGGTGAGAATTCAGCTCTTGCCCCTCTACTTGGCCACAAACAGGTGACCAGCCAGGACATTCATGGTTCTGCCATGACCACTGGGGTGTCCTGGTGAACTTGGGAAGCCTGATGTGACTGTGGTGTGGGTGGCAGAGGGATGGATGAGGGAAATCTCACCCTGGGGCTCCTGGGGGACAACCAGCTGTCCCTGCCCAGCCGTGTGTCCTGGGGACAGGGAGGCCAAAGGGATCCTGGGGGGCACCAGGGAGAGCATTGGAGCAGGGCAGGGAGGGGATCCTGCCCCTCTGGCCAGCCCTGGGCAGGCACATCTGCAGGGCTGGCCCAGCTCTGGCTCCTCAGCACAGCAGGGACAGGGAGCTCCTGGAGCGGGGCCGGCGCAGGCTGCGGAGATGCCCAAGGGATGGAGCAGCTCTGGGAGCAGCAAAGGCTGAAGGAGCTGGGGCTGTTCAGCCTCCAGAGCAGACCCTGAGAGGGGCCCTCAGCCATGGCTGGCAGGGGCTGCAGGGAGGGGGCAGAGGATGGACCAGGCTCTGCTCGGGGGGGCCCAGCAATGGCACAAGAGCAACGGGCAGCAACTGATGCCCAGCAAGTTCCCCCTGCACAGGAGGAAGAACTTCTTGGCTGGGCAGTGCCCCAGCCCTGAGCAGAGACCAGAGAGGGGCTGGAGTCTCCTCCCTGGGGATATTGCAGAGCTGTCTGGACACACTCCTGTGCCATGTGCTCTGGGCTGGCCCTGCTGGAGCAGGGAGGTGGCACCAGATCCCACTGTGCCCCCTTCCAGCCTGGGAAATGGAAATTCTTCCCTTGCTCCTGGTGCAAGTTACTTTCTTTTCCTACTGTCGTGCACATCTTAGAAACCATTAAAGACCAGAAAGCCCAGCTGGGGTTGTGCATCCATCAAGAGATGGGTTGTGCCCGTTGCTGTTGCACTTTACCTGGAAGAACATTCCAAGCACTGTCCTCCAGGAAAAAAACAAAACAAAACAAAACAAAACAAAAAACCCACAACCTTTGACTTTTTGTTTTAGATAGTGTTTTGAAGACATAATAGCAATTTAACGTGTTGAGTAAGAACAATTATTTTCTCTCTTATAATGAGAATTATGGCAGCTGTGTAATCTGAGTTTTCTCCCCACTAAAATGAAGCTCTAATTAGAATTATAATGTCTCTTCCTTGGAGAAGCTTTTAAAGTAGCTGTGAGGTCACCTCCACCTTTGAAGTGGCAGATCATTCTCAGTTCCACTTTAGACACTATCTCCTCTGACTTTCACCATAAACCCACCGCCTCCCACTAAATGAAACTGAGTTTCAATTAGACTTTTCAATTAGAGATACTCAAGGTTTCTCTTCCATTTTAGCCTAGAAAGGCACTGCATGGGGCCTTGTGGAGGATAGTTATTGACTATTATATTAACTTCCTAGACACTGATAGTTATTGACCCTGTTATGTCCATTTCCTTAACAGTGAAGGGAACAGAGCTAGTGGTTTTAACTCTTGGTTTTCAGTGTGTCATAGAATCATAGATCATCATCTTCCCTGAACGCTGATGAACCTCATGGTGTGCTGTGGCTGAAGTACCTGGAGTGGAGTGATGTTTGTATCAAGCTTTCACAGGAGCCAAGTGTTAGTAAGAAGTACAGAAAAATCCAGTAAAATACAGCCGTGTTCACAAAACCCCTGAATTGTGCCTTTGTTCTCCTTCTGGCCACTTACAAGGCATTACTCTAAGGCAGATGTGATTCTGGGAGGGCTCAGGCTGAGCAGCACTGGGCCATGCACCTCTTCCCTCTCTCCCAGAACAATTCCATGCCATTTTCCCCTTCTCCTGCCCCGCTGCCCAAACCCCAGCCTGTCCTGTGACCCTCTGACCCTCCACCTCCTGCCCTGTGCGTGCCTTGGGAGCCCACCAGCTCCTCCCAGCCCTGGAGTGTAAATCCAGGGGGGCCATTTGATATATGAGTGCTCGGTGTTTCAGTGTGGAATTTCTGTCTAAGGTGAATCAGTCTCTTGAAGTCGTTAATAAGAATTAACAGGATATTTGCAACGTGCGAACTCACAGCATCGAACCAGGAGCTGGAAGGAGTCAGGGCAGTAGCTGGACATGAACACCAACTGATACCTCTGAATGAATTCTGCAGATTAACAGATTAAAAATTTAAAGCCTAAAATGGGATTTGCAAATGCAGCAGCAGAACAGATTTACTCCTCTTTTCCCTCTTCCTTGAAATTCGTTTCCCCTTCTAAAGTTGTAGGAGAGTCCCCCTTGTGGCACAGGCCAGAAAAGCAGGACTGTGATTTTACCTGGTCGAATTTTCCCACCTGGTCTGCAAGTTAAATCACAGAATCATCCCTGAATGGCTCGGGGAGGGTGTGGAAGGGACCCTAAAGCTCAAACCATCCCACCCCCTGCCATGGGCAGGGACACCTTCCACCAGCCCAGGTTGCTCCAAGCCCCGTCCAACCTGGCCTCGGACACTTCCAGGGATCCAGGGGCAGCCACAGCTTCTCTGGGCAAAATGCTGCTCTCCCTGAGACCAGCAGCATGAACAAATCAAAGTGTGCCCTGACGTTTTCTTGGGGAGTTTTTTAATTTGTATGAGAACATTAGGGCCGATTTTCTTCCACTTGTCACGGCTCTGAAGTCTGAGCACATGAGCTGGCGCTGCATCACAGCCTCTGCAAGATGTGGCACTGCAGGGGGAGCACAGAGAGGGGGAAAGGTGTTTTACAGCATTTTCTTCAAGTCTGAGAAGCTGAAGTTGGGAAGAGGAAAAAAGTCAGTGGGTCACAGGATCATAGAATTGTTAAGGTTGGAAAAGTCCTCCAAAATCATCGAGTGCAACCCTGAACTCAGCACTGCCGTGTTCATCCCTGCCCCGTCCCCAAGTGCCACATCTACTCATCTTTTGAACACCTCCAGGGGTGGGGACTCCACCACTTCCCTTGGCAGCCACTTCCAATGCCTGACCATCCTTCCCAGCAAGAAATTTTCCCTAATAGCCCATCTAAACCTCCCCTGGCACAGCTGGGAATCAGCATTTGCCTGGTGTTCATCCTCCAATGAACACCCTTCCCAGTGGGGGTGTTAATGATTTATCCACTAACGAGCTGTTCAGGGCAGTTGTGCTTTGTGGGCTGCTCCAGCTCCATCACAGAGCAGAGGGTTTTCCTGAGAGCTTTTTTTGGCAACACATCTGGTTCTGACTCTGCCAGGTCCCTCTGTCCCCTGCACCAGTGTCACTGCATCCAGCTCCAGGTGGTAGGGAAAAGGACCTGTGGGGTTTGCAGCATGGTTTTAAGGCTGAATTAGTGTTCAGGCTTTCTCACCTGCTGATAAAGAGAATTCCTCTCCTTTGATGGAGGACCCTTCCTCCCTTTCCTTTCATTTAAGGGCTATAAAGTCCTTATACCAACTCACCAAACATGGTATTGCCTGTGAGGCCTCCCCCTCACCTATCCCTGGGACCCTGGTCCCTGCCTTCACCTGGGACCAAGAACAACCCATTAGACAATCCCAGAATGATTTCGGTTGGATGGGACCTTAAAGATCATCTCTTTCCAACCCCCTGAGTGGCAAGGACATCCCTGTCCCATGGGCAGGGATAGCTTCCAGTAGAGCAGGTTGCTCCAAGCCCCGTCCAACCTGGCCTTGGACACTTCCAGGGATTAGGGGCAAAATGAATGGGGCCCTTTTTACCTGTTTCATAGACTTTTTCACCTGTTTCCACCACCCTGTACTTCCTGCAGGTCACTCTCCCCTTTTCTCCATGTGAGCACAGGATAAAACCTCCAGATGAACAACAGCCTTTCTCCCATCACAAGCCACTTGGCAGAATAGGGGGGAAAAGGGATAAAATTAGTGCCCTGTGACAGAACTCAATACCAGACTCTCTGTGCTAATGCTCCTTTCTCCAGGAAACAGCTCGTTTGGCATTTGGGTGCCTGACATAGCCCTGGCACAGCTGGTGGAGTCCCATCCCTGGGGGGATTTAAAAGCACTGGGGATGTAGGACCTGGGGACAGCGGTCAGCGGTGGGATGGGCAGAGGTGGGGGATGGTTGGACTCGATGATCTCAGAGGTCTTTTCCAACCTGAATGATTCTGTGAGACCATTTTTGTGTGACAAACCTTGTATTCAAGCCAGCAGCGCTTAGAACCACTTTTAACATTATCATCGATTTACCGAGTCCATTTCCTGTGTTAAACTTTATTTAATTAAATGAGAAGGTGCTGAAAGTCGTGTGTATTCCCTTCTTAAACACACTCAGCTCCTCACCTCCGTGTTTGCCTTGTTGCAGTTCATTATGCACGAGGCTGCAGCAGACGAGGGCTGGGTTAATATCCACTCAACCAGCTCATCCCAAGCCAAGAGGCCCATTCCCAAAAGGATGCAGGTACACTAAAGAAGTGGAAATCTATAAATATTAGAATGACCTGGGATGGAAGGGACTTTAAAGCTCATCTTTGTCCACCCCGCTTGCCATGGGCAGGGACACCTTCCACTGGCCCAGGTTGCTCCAAGCCCCGTCCAACCTGGCCTTGGACACTTCCAGGGATCCAGGGGCAGCCACAGCTTCTCTGGGCAACCTGGGCCAGGGCCTCCCCACCCTCACAGGGGAGGATTTCATCCCAGTATCCCATCTATCCCTGCCCTCTGGCAGTAGGAACCCATTCCCCTTGTCCTGTCCCTCCAGGTCCTTGTCCAAAGCCCCTCTCCATCTGATTTCAGTTAACTCTGAAATTACACTGGAAAACCTCCTGCTCTGGAATGTGACCCCGAGGTCAGTAGCCTCAGCCAGCAGCTTTTGGGTTTTGCAGAGTTCCCCAGCTACCACTTTGCATGGGCAGAACGTGCCCAGAGCTCAGGACCCCCCCGGTGACATTGGCAGGGCCCGTGTGACCAGTGGAAGGGCCCAGAGCCCCGTGAGGAGATCGTGACACCACGAGCTCAGTGTCCTCTGAGGTGGAAGAAGACAAGTACAGTTTTTCCAGAGTCACTTCACTATTGAGGGCCCCAGGGCACGAGTGGGTCTGCCTTGAGGTCACCTGCAGAGCTGCCCAATATTCAGCTGTAATACGTGTCCACATGAGGATGGAAACTCTTGGATCCACTTGGATCCTCACAAGTCCATGGGACCAGATGGGATCCCCCCTAGGGTGATGAGGGAGCTGGCAGAAGAGCTTGCCAAGCTGCTCTCCATCATTTACCATCAGTCCTGGCTCACTGGGGAGGTCCCAGACGACTGGAAGTTGGCAAATGTCACACCAATCCACAAAAAGGGCCGGAAGGAAGATCCGGGAAACTCCAGGCCTGTCAGCCTGACCTCAGTGCCTGGCAAGGTTATGGAGCAGATCATCCTAAGTGCAATCACACAGCACCTCCAGGATGGACAAGGGATCAGACCCAGCCAGCACAGCTTTAGGAAGGGCAGGTCCTGTCTGACCAACCTGATCTCCTTCTACAATCGGGTGACGCGCCTGGTGGATGAGGGGAAGGCTGTGGATGTGTCTGTCTGGGCTTCAGCAAAGCCCTGGACACCGTCTCCCACAGCATTCTCCTGGAAAAGCTGCAGCCCAGGGCTTGGCCAGGGGCACTCTGTGCTGGGTTAGGAACTGGCTG
>VXAY01005801.1:384947-452638 GCA_013399855.1 Oxyruncus cristatus
TGCTGTGTCCAGTTCTGGGCCCCTCAGTTCAGGAAGGACATGGAGGGGCTGGAGCAGGTCCAGAGAAGAGCAACCAGGCTGGGGAAGGGACTGGAGCACAAGCCCTGTGAGGAGAGGCTGAGGGAGCTGGGGTTGTTCAGCCTGGAGAAGAGAAGGCTCAGGGGAGACCTCATCGCTCTCTACAACTCCCTGACAGGAGGGTGTAGCCAGGTGGGGGTTGGTCTCTTCTCCCAGGAACCAGCAGTAGGACAAGAGGGCTCGGCCTTAAGCTGTGCCAGGGGAGGTTTAGGTTAGATATTAGAAAGAAATTCTTTCCAGAGAGGGTAATCAGCCATTGGAATGGGCTGCCCAGGGAAGTGGTGGATTCTCCATCCCTGGAGGTGTTTAAGACAAGGCTGGACGTGGCATTTGGTGCCATGGTCTAGTAACTGCGTTGGTGGTGGATCAAGGATTGGACTTGATGATCTCAGAGGTCCTTTCCAACCTGTCTGATTCTGTGATTCCGTGATTCCATGGAGTGCCAAGAGTGGCCCACATGGGAGACGGAGGGTCAGGGCTTTCTTTCCTGGGTGGAAATGCCATCGTTCACTTGCATAACCCCTGCACTGGAATTGTCAGTCTGACTCCCAGAACTGAATATCTGGAAGCACTACCTATGTTTGTGCTGATCTTATGACCTGAAGACATCACACATCTGTGGCACAGACCAGATGCTGGGTGAGAAAGACTTGGGGCTGACTTTGTCCACTCTTTTTGTGTTAAGCTCCTGCCCAGCCCTCCAGCCACAGCAAAGGGCAGCAGATGGCATTTTACCCTCTAAACATCACTTTGGGACACATCAAAAAGATGCAAATTAAGGATGTGTACATCTACCAGAGAAAACACACCTTTCAGGTCTGGATTTGGAATTTTTCTAGGGTCTTACAGTAAATGTTTAGTAAGCTCCAATAATGTGTACCAATTTCTGTATGCAATCTCCTTAATTCTTCAGAGAATCATCAATCAGATAATTTTTCCTCTCTTTAACATCAGTGGGAGAGAATGAATTATTCATTTCAAACCAGCTGCAATCAGTCTCAGAGATCCCTATCCAGATGAGCTCAAAGCACTCGCAATATTGAGCCAGGAAAGAGAGAGCTTTGAAAGAACATCGCTGGGAATCAAATCCCCGAAGATGCTCCCAATGTCCTTTCCTAGTAACTCACCCAGCCAGCCCTCCTGCCCTGCTTTCCTTGGCAAAATCCTTTTGTGGGCAGCACTGGTGCCCGTGGGGTGCAGGGAGGAGCAGAGGAGGCTTCTGTGCCGTGGATGAGTTTGCTCAGGGCAGAAACAGTCAAGATGAAATGATCCAGACAGTTCACTGCAAAGTTTGTCCCACTTTGCTCGTGTTTCTGTGTGGGACCGTGCGTGATCACAGCCCCTTCAAACAGGGTCAGAGCATCTGTATGAAACACGGGAGCCGCTTTTTGGGCTGGAAACGGTGCTGCCTAATGAATCCCAGGATAACAGCCTCCACTTGCTGTTGCTCTTTTTCTGCATAAGCCACAGTGAATCGCACAAGAGTGTTCTGTTTTCCTGAGAGAAATGCTCCTGGAAAAAGGAAATGGTGTTTCCTTTTTTTTTCCACTGTGATTGTTTTTTTTTTTTTTTAATTGTTCCTGATAATTTTGTCTCTGTTATTGCATTACATTAACTGTGGATGTTTTTCAGCAGCACTGAGCGTGTTTAATGAAGGAAAGTTGAATTGCACAGTTAAAATGCTCATGGGTAAGATTTACCCTCTAAAACAGGAGCATCTGACCCCCAAGGAAAGGTTTGTAAGAAGCTGGAGTTTCTTACGGAAAAGAAGTGTTGAGAGGCAGAATTAGGATATCTGGAGAGTCCCCCACCCCATGCCCCAGAGCAGATTGCTTTGTGAGACACCTCATCGCAGCTTGTTTATTTGGCTGCCAGCAGCGGGCACAGGCTTTTTGAAGTTTAGGGGGCAGTGGTTTTTTGCGACTTTTCGTAATTTTTTTTGTGTCTAGAAAGTTCAGCAGCTCCGAGAGCCACGGCAAAGGAAGCCCTTGGTTTTATCTGCTCTTTAACAGCATCGTGGCTGCCGCCTGCGGTTGGCACACAGGGACCGCCTGCCGACTCCCCTCCTCCCGGCGCGCCTTCCAGGGATGCTGCGCTTGGATCCAGCGGCCGCTAGGTGCCAGTGCCGTTTTACACAAGAACAAGCTCGCCGCTGAACAGATCCAAAGCTTGGAATAAAATGTTCTCGGGCATTTGGGCGCCTTGCCAGTTGTTAAACATAGCACTGCTCATCAGAGCTGCTCGTCCCTCTCCGGGGCTGCTCTCCTTCCACGCCTCGCGTACGAGCTCGAGAGATGGGCAAAACTCCACCTTTTCTATTTCGGTTGTCACGGGACACAATCTACTCTGAACTTGGGAAACTTGCTCGGGATCGTGCCACCACTTTCCTCCTGTACGAAGTCCTATTTGTGCAGCACAAATTCCAAATTCATCCTCAGTATTTGGAGCTGCAGAAGAGATGCTGAATTAGGATCTGACCCGAGGCACTGGAGGGAGAGGGGAGAATCCTCTGCTGTCTCCGGGTTTGGGTGCAGTCCACTTGATCCTGTGGTTGTCCGGTGCTTTTTCCATGCATCCCACAGTGGATATTTGTGTGCAACCTCTCTACAGGTCCACCAGCAGCTCTCTGATTTTTAACATCTTCATAACTGGGGCTTCATGTGCCCAGGGTGGGTCTGGGGAACAAGGAATGTCTCTCCTCCAATGCTTCCCTTCACCAACCCCAAACCTGGCTGTGCACAGTCCCCATTTCCTGCAGATAGCTGGAGCCAGGCCTGGATGGGTCTGTGGGCATGGAGAGGAGTTCAAGGTGGCAGGGTATGCCCAGGGAGAGAGCAGCCCACCCCAAGCATCCCCGAGGGATGGGCTGTCTGAGCCCTGCATTGGCCCTTGACAAAGGGCAGTTGAGAGTTGCAATTTTAGCCAAGACCAAGGTTTTGGGGCCACACAGTAATTTCCAGCCCTCAAAAGAAAGGAGCATCCCATCAGAGCACCATGAGCAGCACCAGGGCTAGGCTCGACCCCCCGCTGATGAACAGCAGTGATTTGTGATCCCTGACTGGAACGTCACCAGTCAAAGGTGGCTTTTTGTTGTTTTTTGGGGGTTTTTTCCCCCCTGAAAAAGAGAAATCCAGGTAGATGTATGACGCGGATATGAGATGACCTCTGAGAGATTTAGCTGGACTAGTGGGAAAAGGGAGCCATGCAAGCTCAAAGGTAAAGCAAGTCCCTTTGCAAGGCACTGGAGACATCCCAAGGAGGGGTTTTCAGTGGGACACGAGAGATAGTTTCCATGTGGGATGTTTCAGGGTCTATCCAGCTCCAAACATGCTCAGAGATGTTTTATTCCCTCTTTGCACCTCAGATGTGCTGTAGAGACCTCCAGGAAAGGGCTGGCTTGAAGAAGGGAGATGGAAAATGCAGGTTTTGCACCTCCTGCCTTACAAGAAACCAAATATGAAGCCAAGTGCTGATTTTTCCTGGCCACTGATCTTCTCATTGCTTACACCTCAAACATGTTCAGACTTGGTGATGGAGGATGGATATGAGGTTTTGTTCTCCACTGGGAACCCACATCTTTACAAAAGGGAAATTATGGTGGGCTTTTTTTAAGCTGGGTTGAGGGCTTAAGATTCCTTGAAAAAGCATTCTGGCTCTCCAAAAGTGATCATCCAGCTGCTGCTGCTGAGCAAAGAGGGAACCTCAGTCCCCAGGAAACGTTACAGCACAAAAGCAAAGTCTGCCACTGCCCTGGTTTCAAAGAAAAGGAAAGCAGGACATGAGGAAAAGCTAATGAGGGAAAATAATGGAGCTGGCTGAGCTGCTGTTCTCACTGGAGCCCAGAGTACAGCTGACCTCTTTGTAAGTCTGTAAGAACAATGTCAAGTTCATTTGGCAAAATCTCTTTTGGCTCAGTAGGGAGGCCTTTTTCTGAGGGCTGTGCGTTATCAGGAGCAAGGTACCAGACCTTCCTCCCATTTCTTGGGCTCAGGATCTCTCTGGCAAGGTGCAAAACCAGTACCCCTTATACTAGGTGTGGAAGAAGGAATTGCTGTTTCTCAGCCGTTCAACTACCATGGTGTTCCAAGGAGCAGCTTCTTATCCTCAAATGAGCAGGGTGTAGCTGATTTACCTATTGGTGACCTGGCAACAGGCTCTCCTCAAGGTGGGGCCGGTCCCTCACAGTCCCAACCCAGGTATCACCCCATCTACCCCCTTCTTTTTGCACGTTGCTGCCTTGCTGTTGCTATCAGCCCCAAGAAATCTCTGCTGGGATCAGGCAAGGAACTGTAATCAAATTTATAGCAAAAGTCAGCGATACTGACCAGAGAGGTGATGGGAAAAAAAGGCCAACCCCTTGATTTTTTTTACTTAAAAGTGCAGAACCAGAAAACTGCTGATTTCCTGCTGCGCGAGCTCGACTAGTGTCACCAAAGTGCACGTGGAAAACACTGCTGGCACTGCTGAACAGCTTGTGACCCTGCCTGTCCGACCTCCCATCGATCCCTCCGGAGCAGAGCGTGCTCTTATTGACCGCCCAGGGGCTACAGCTCGGGCTACGAAAGGACAGAGGCACGTGGGTTGGCTTAAAAAGTTTTAATGATATTTCAAAGTCCAGTGAACGTCCTCGGATTACTCTAAAATTACAGACCCACTTCACGGAATTTAATCCCAGGTATGATTTGCTTGTAGCGGATGATTGGGATGCCATTTCCACTTCATTCCCTTCAAACATACACGACTGTCCTCCGGTCAATGGAAAGTGTGATTTTTTTTTTTTATTATTTTTTTTTTTTTGCTACACTCCACAGTGTTAAAACTCTATACAAATATTGTACTAGTGTACAAAAATAAGTGCTTCATGCACACACTGTTTTAATACTGCTTCTTGCCCTTTTCTTTGACATCTTTCTGAACTCATATAAATAGCTGAAAAAGCAGACCGAAGTCACTGAACAGGCAAAGTGAGAAACAAACACTTCCTGCCAACGGTGGTCCTTTAGAGAGACACACTCAGGGGCGTGTTTCTCATTGGCAAACACGACTTAAAGACATAGACAGAAGAGGAAAAAAAAAAGCCACGAGATCCATAACACTCTCAGTTATTCTGCCCTCTGTGAACAAGTTTGTCATTTGAAGTGTGACCAACAGCGGCCACAGAGGGCTTGTAATACCTTTAGGGTCACCCCAACGAGCTACTTTATAAATAGAAGAGGTCTAACGGGACCACAAACTTTACAGCTTATGTGGTTTTGTTCCATTCCGAGTCAGTCGGAGCATGCGAACAGAAAACACTTAGTTCCCAGTAGTCAACACCTTGTCACAGACCCCTGTGCTTCGTACAGTTCTGGGGGTGCATGGGGAAAAACAACTCCTGGAACGGCTCGTTTGGTGCCTCTTCCCATCACCCAGACCAGATGGAAAATTTGAGGTTGGATCAATTGGAATGGACGGGTGTCATCAATCCAGCTGCAAACGCTTTTGCCCCCCCACCCCCCCCCAAGAAAAGGGGATTTTTTTGGTCCTAGACTGGGCAGATTCAAGTTTTCACAGTGTGCATTACTGTGTAGGATATGTGATATGGGAGTAACATGTCTGCTCTTAGTCATCCAGCACTGGGTTCCTCCATCTCTAGAGCATCACTACTCCTGCCTCAATCCCATGGCAAAAATAAATGGATAATGCCCTCCTGCTGTAAACCAAGGGGTGCTCTCAGCATCCCTGAAGTGTTCAAACACAACAACCACCTCTGGTGCTCTCCAAAGCAAGAGGGGCCTTGACTGCTGTTACACTAAATTCACTTTTGGTGGAATCACAGCAGCCAGAAGCCTTGATTTGATGTGTAAAGTAGCGCTGACAGCCAGGCAGGGCTCTTTCCAAACTTGGATGTCATTTTATTCCTGTAGAGGTGGCTGTTATTACTGGGCCATGGCTGTGAGCCCTCATGCTCTAATTAAGCACAGAATTGGCCTTAATGAACAGCACTTTTCTGGTCCTTAGCCTTAACAGTCCTAAAAGTTTTCCTGTCTTTCAGTGAATGTGCCATTCGATGGGAAGAGGACAAAAACACACTGTTACTGGTTGATTTGTGGGCATGGCTGCGAAGGAGCAAAGCAAGAGGGAAAACTCTGCTGAGTGCTTGCCTCCCGCTCTAAAGATCAAACCAGCATGGCAACCAGCCTGCTCGGCTGGGCAGAAATGTTTGTAAGAAATGACTTTTTGCCTTGGCTGTGCCAGAAAGAGTTTCAAAGACACCTGAGGTGCCTGGACACACCGTCACCAGTGCTGGTGGCACAGGGTGCCCGGGGTTGCCAGAGGCAAATCCATGTGGCTGAGGACTCCAGGCTGGAGGAGAAATTTTGGGGTGAATGGAGGAGAATTCCTGATGGGTGGAAGGTTTTGCTGGGGGCACCCCATCCTTCCCCTGTCCCGTGTCACAACATCCACGGACCAACTGTGTTCAGCACAGGTTGTTGCTTGTAAACACATACACAGTAGGCTCTGTGTGTACATATATATATACACACACATATATATACACACCTGTGTATATATATACATCTGAGAGGTGCTCATTTTCTGGGCTGAGCTTTTGCTTTCTACTGTGAAAATCCGATTTCGAGTGATTTTTTTTTTCCCTTTAATTTCTCCCTTTCCCCCTCCCAATATCCCGTTACGAACCTAAAGAACTACAGGACTGAAACTCCGACTAAGATTAACTTCAGGCGACAGACGAGTTTAAAATCACGAGGGTGTAAAAATTACCAGACCGAGATTAATTTTTTTTTTCCCCCTTCCTTTCTGCCTGTGCTTGATTTAAGGGAACTCGATTAAAGGCAGGATTAAAATGCTCCGTAGCCATCGCTGCGTGCGGCGACCGCGAAGGCGGGATAGGCTTCGTACGCTGCGTAAGTCGCTAAATCTTGTCCCATAGTCACTGCTTGCTTGAGCTGAGTGGCTGTGACAGTGGCAGCTGCATTAGCAATGGTATATCCTGCAGGGAAAAGGGAAGGAAGAACTGCAGATTAATGAAAATCCACCCCGAACCTACCGCCACCTGGTAGGTTTTGATCCCCGTGGAATGGGGATGGCCTAGGGAGCAATGAGCTTCTTAATGGGAGCGATCTAATTAAATTAAATAGGTCATTTCTGGCACTTTTTTTTTTAAAGGGAGCTGAGAAAAAAAGCTGCAAAATTAATGCACTTCCTCACCTGCAGTTTGTTAAAGATGCTGCTTGAAGAACACCCCTCTCTGTGGAATATTTGTTCCGTAGGCTTTGATTATTTCTGAGCTAAGAAGGTGTTTAATGGTGCTCTGTACCTGTCCTCCCATGCATGGCATGAGGAGGGCAAGAAAACGACATAATATAGGGGGAATTTGGGCAAATTTCATAGAAGAAAATACGCCTCTGATACCCTTCACAGTCAAAACACATGGAATTCAGGACAGTCAGGTCAGAGAGGAGGGAAACTCCCTCTGTGCAGCATCCAGGAGGAAGTATTTAGCAGACTGGATGTTTTTGTTCCCATCAGTTTCTAATGGAAAATGTGGTTTCAACACTTCAAAGTTTTCCATGGGAAGACGTTTGCTTTGCTGAGTTGGAGTGAATCACTGGGAAAAACAAACACGGTTTGGGGCTGGGTTCTCCGAGGGCAGCTTGTCCACCAGGCCACACCATTTCATCCTGAAAGAATCAGGAGCTGGGACAAAGCCTAAATTTGGGAAGAGCAGCGGGGGTGGGGTGTCCATTGGATCTGCTGGCTCCAAAATCTCTGTCTGAGCAGCTGGGCAGTGGGATCAACTCCAGCTCAGTCGGAGCTGAGCTGCTCTTGCTGGGGGGAACGGAGCTATTGGGCAACGCTGAGCACAGGTTGCCTCATCGGAGGCGTTACTTTGGGGGAAAACATGAGAAATCCACCCAAGTTTGAGTGGCGTGGCTGTTCAGAGTGTTTTCTCTGCATGAGCAAAGCGAGGTGCCACGTTTTGACTAGGAACTGAGTGGTTTAAAGGCATATCTGCCACCATCACAAGAGGAATGAGCTGCTACCCGGGCATGGCCTCAGCAGAGCTGGGCTTCAGCAAGCCCAGACCAAGGACCAGTGTGCATTGCATGCAGAAACTTCAATGACTGTCAATTTGTTGTGTTTCCAAGACAAATAAATAATGGTGGATGAAAGAAAAGGAGAGATTCTAATGAGGCAGTAAGTGGGGACTGGATTCAATAAAGAGCCCATTTGGTTTCCACGCTGCGGAAGCCCTGCACAAACCCAGACAAATTGATTTTTCTGTGGCTTTTGCGGACTCCTGTAGCAGGAAGTCGGATAGATTTTTATTTTTTTTTTTAAATCCATCCTTGAGACACTCCAAACAACTCAGTAGTACTGACTAATGCATTCCTCGTGTGCAGTTTGGCGTGTGCTGTTGCCACTACATCAGAATAAGCATCGTGCTGGAGAGCACAGTAAATGTAATGCCTGAGAGCTGGGTTCCTGGGTTTTCCATGACTTCCCAACGTGTTTGGAGCAGTTGCAAGAGCTATTGAGTATGAATTCCCAAACTGGGAAAAAAACCCCAACCTTCCAATGGGGGTGTGAGAGCTGGGATCAGGTCCAGACTTTCACGGCTGTGTCATTTCTTTGGCGGATGAAACCCTAAGCGTTGGTTCAAAAGGAGGTGGGGGCACTGGGGGACAATGGATGGGCCATGAGCCAAGCAACTGTGTGTCTTTGCAGTGAGGAAGATCTACTCCATCCGGGGTGGCATCAGCCAGCAGGTCCAGGGAGGGGACTCATCCCAGATGTGGCACTCCAGTTTTGGATCCTGCACCTTACCTGGGGCTCCCGGTTGAAGGGAGGCATTCCCAAACTGGAAGGAGTAGAAAGGAGGTATGTAACTGGAGTGGGCCCCCAGGGGGTGGGGTTCCCCGTCCTTGGACACTGCCCCAAGTCTCCTGGACACAGCCCCAAACAACCTCCTGCATCTGCAGCAGGGTTGGAGCAGAGCCCCCCCACCCCAGTGCCTCCAGCCTGAGCTCCTCTGTGGTTTGTACCCTGTAATTTGGGTAGTCCTGGCTTAGAGATAAATTGCTTTATAGGCAACAAACTAGAACAGGTTCCCCAGAGGAGCTGTGGCTGCCCCTGAATCCCTGGAAGTGTCCAAGGCCAGGCTGGACAGGGCTTGGAGCAACCTGGGCTAGTGGAAGGTGACCCTGCCCATTCCAGGGGGTGGAACAACAGGATCTTTTAGTTCCCTTCCAACCCAGACCATTCTGGAACTCAGTGATAGAAGGGCCATACACACAAGTACCATGAGTCAAGGCACGTGGGGCAGCACAACTAAGCCAGGTTCGCTCTGGACATCCGCAAGGAAGCAGCCGGGAAAATAATATTCCAGGAGACTTTTGCTGTACAGACCTTCCCATACCTGGAAAAGCTGGCGCTGCAGGAGGCACCTCTGCGCCCTCCACGGGAATCCCCAGGGTCTGAAGGGTGTATTCTGCTGCGTAGGTTTTGGCTTCGTCGATGTAGGCGCTGAGCTTGGGCGGTGTGAAGGGATGTCTGTGAGCACAGCAACGTGTTAGCTTTGGTGGCTTTGGTGGCTTTGGTTTCTCTAGGGCTCTCCTGCAAGATGGTTGGGTCTGCTCACAGCTACCATCATCCCACGTGGTACGTGGGAGCTCTGCTTTCCTGTGCTGCTGAGCTAACAGGAGCACTGCCCCCGTAGCAGGCTGGTCTCCTTGCTGAGGTTTTTGGCCCTGGCTCTTGTTTTGGACACAACTTCCTCTCGGAGTTTGGTGTGATTTTTTCAGTCAGAAAAAAAAAAAGCCTGCTGTGTTTTTTCTTTAAAATACACAGTCAGGGGTTGTTGTGTTTGGGGTTTTTTTACAATACTCAGCAAAGAGTGTTTCAGGTCAGAAATGTTTCGGATCATATTTGGAGCCTAAATAGCAGCCTGTTCCTTCAAGCTCCTTCCATTTCCCCACAAGAGCCATGGTATGCTTTATTTTTGTCTTAAAAAGCCCCCTTTTGCCTGATTATATCTGGCCTTCTGTAATGTTGGCTCTCACCAGAGAGAGAGCACCAAGCATGGCAGACATCAGTCTGGTTGAGGCTGTAGGTGTTTTTCTCCCTAATACATTAAAAAAAAAAAAAAAAAAAAAGGAAATAGAGCCCCATGTGATTGTGCTTTGAGGGGAGATTTCAGATAAAACGCTAAGTAAAAAGTAAATCCTGAACCTCAGAACCTCAGAATACCTCAAATAATTACATACATGGTGGGGTTCTGGCTGGCAAGGGCAGGGATGGTGATTTTGTACAGGAAGAGCTGTCTTTGATCTTGGCCGATTGCAGAGTGGAGCTGGTAAACAGGCTGTCCCCAGTTGTTTTTCTGGCAGATTTCTTCTAAGATCTAGAAGAAGAAAAGGGATTTTTGCTCAGGTTAATTGGTGCACAGAGGCCTCCTCACCCAGCCCCTGCACTGGTCAGCTGCTTCCCCTCCAAAGGGTTTGCAGGGAGTCGTGGCAGCTTCCTCAAAGCTCACAAAAAAAATAAAATAAATGGCAGACAGGTTACTACAGTCCCCTTCAAGTATAAGATTCATCTAAATGTTTTCTGCTTCAAAAACCTGTTTAATTCCTGAAGCTATTCCCTGTTAAATTGGATGCTTTTGTCCTTTTGCTGATTAGCTGCTTTATTCTGGTTTCAGTGGGGTTTTCTTTGAATTCTCCTCAAAAACTCCATATCTGCACTTCTGCTTCAGAGTACTAAGAAAACTTGAGTTGCATTCATCTTCACTGCTCTGTTGACCCCCTGGCTTAGTGGGTTACGGAGCATGAGAAGTCCAAATAGCCTTCTTTTTAAAAAGAAAAAAGGTTGTGTTTCCACCAATTAATTACACAGGCTTCAGCAGGCGACTCCTGCTTTTAGTTTGAAAGAGGAATGCTGAACCACACTGCCCTCAGTCCCAGCACAGCTGATTCCATGGTAATTGGGAATTGCTGTCCAGAAACACTCCTGCTTTGGTTTTGGATTTCAGGTTTTTTACCCACAGGATCACGGAATGGTTTGGGTTGGAAGGGGCCTTAAAGTCCATCCAGTGCCACCCCCTGCCATGGGCAGGGACACCTTCCACCAGCCCAGGTTGCTCCACATCCCATCCAACCTGGCCTTGGACACTTCCAGGGATCCAGGGGCAGCCACAGCTTCTCTGGGCAAGCTGTGCCAGGGCCTTCCCACCCTCACAGAGAACAATTCCTTCCCACTATCCCATCTGACCCTGCCCTCTGGCAGTGGAAAGCCGTTCCACCTTGCCCTGGCACTCCAGCCCCCTGTAAATAGTCTCTCTCCACCTTTCTGGTGGGCTCCCTGGAAGGCCACAATCAAGTCACCCCAAAGTCTTGGTCATTTAAAAGTTACGCTTCGTTTTATTGAAAATTAAAACGTAAAATGTGCTGCTTTTAATTTTGCAATCACAGCTCCCACTAAAATTCAGCACTGGGCGTGTAAATAAATAGTTCATTGCATTTCTGGACTGGGGCAACGCTTATCCCCTGCTGTGCCAGCAGCTTTGTGTGGATGGCGGGTTTGTAATGTCACATCAACATCTAAATCCTCAGTCAGGCAGATGTAGTTACCAACACTGAGCATCCCAGCCGAGCAGTGAGAACCAGAGCATTCCAAGGGGCTGCTGGAATGGTCTCGGCACAGGGGGTGGGAGAGGCTGTCCGTGCTGACAGCTATCAATGAGCTCGTGCCATTAACGAGGCTGTCACAAAGCAAACTGTAGGTGCTCGTGACCTGCTGTTGTGAGACAGCAGCAGTGGGGGCACCAGGGAGCTCAGCTGCTGGGAAAACGTGCCCCACAGAACAAGTCCTCGGTGCTGGAGCACACACAGGGGGGGCTTGGCATGGATGGGAAGAGGAAAAAGGGAATTTCACCCGCCCCGAGGCCCTGCAGAACCACTCAAGTGATTTCACACCTCTAGTGGAAGGTGCCCCATGGCAGAGGGGTTGGAACTGGGTGAGCTTTAAGGTCCCTTCCAATCCAGGCTGTTGCGTGGTTTTGATGTAATGGGGTAAGGGCACTGTGGAACTTTGCAGGAGGGAAAAAATCCCACTATCCAGTTTCCCAGGAGGAAAAAAGGATGTTTTCACAGACTGTGACAAACTGGATGATGTGGTAATTCAGTGCCAATAAGCAAAGACAGGCTTCAAATTCAGGGTGAAGTTGGTTTCTCAGGTTGCTTTGGAGAAGGTAAGGGGAAAGGAGTTACTGTAAGAGCCAGACCTTCAGAGACTGTGGATTTCTCCTCAGCCCTCCTCCACCCATCTGGATCCCAGGCCCACATTCACAACCAAATCAAAAGCCTCCTTGAGGAGCCAGAGCTTCTGCGCTGGGCCGGGTTGTGGTCAACACCTCCTTCCCCGTGAACAGCTTGCAGACGTACATCATTTTTCCGTACATGTGCATTCACCCCTCGGTGAAGCCCCAGGTGGTGCATCTCAGGTATCAAACCCATTTTGGGTGGGAATTTCTTTGCCCTCGGTGCTTTCATGGAGGAACAACCATAACTGGATTTCACCTTACCCCCATGGGTGTTTATGCCAGCTCTCCTCCGAGGCCAGTGGCGATCTTAAAGGTCCTCTCCAACCTAGACAATTCTAGGAGTCTGTGAGTGGACGCTGTTCTACAGTGAGGTGGGTGGATATTACAAGGCACAACCAGTACCACTAATTTTTTTAACGTCTTTGGAGGTGCAAGAAGGTATTTAATTAGCGGTCCCCAGCACAGACTCAATCAGGGGCCTGTTTTCCCGAAGCATTTTGCGTAAAGACGACAGGTGGCCAGGATATTGATGCTATTTTTGGTACCTGAGGAGCGAGTTTGATCCCTTGGGGCTTTAGTGTGACGTGGTTCATCGGTGTGAGCTCCATCCCTGGCAGGAGGTCGTAGAGTTTGTCCTCTCCCCTCTTTTCTTTGAGCTGGTAGCCTCGCCCCAGGCCCGTGTACGCCAGGTAGCCGCGACCTCCCAGTCCTCTAACTCCCGCAGCCCCTACAGGTACATTCATGTAAATTTCTAGGAATGTAAGAAGGCATTAAACTGAATCAAACCACGGGAAAAACGACCCTGAGCCTTGCTGAAATGGAAAAGTTAGCCCCGCTTGCTGGGGTGGGGAAGAAGATGGGCAGATCCCCCTCTGCGGGATAACCCCGGCTCGACACCGACACCCTTTCTCTTTGGGCTCTTATGCTTGGCTAAGGGAGGCTTTTTTTGGGAGACCTGCTTCCTTCTGACCCACCTTCTTTTGCTAGCCCCAAATTTACCTCTGCACTTACCAAATGATGTCTGCACCGATATTTAATCTGGGGGTAGCTGAGTGGGGGGATTTGATTTGGTCCCAGGTGCAGTCACCCAGCAGTTTTCAGAAATACCCTGATTGTTATTAGGCTAATGACCCCCAAAACAGGGCTCCATCTCCCAGAGCATACCATTAATGGCTTTCTTGATTTCAGTGCTGGCTCCCTACCCTGTATTAGGGGCATGGTGACCTCCTTGGGAAGCTCCATGGCTTTGGGTCAGAAAACACCAGGACTGGTAAAACTTTCCCTGTGACCCTCAAAGCAAAGAGGAAACACAGCACTGAGCTGTGCTGGTGGCTGGCTGTGGGACCTGGCTCCGAAGGGGGGAGAGGAAAACTGTTTTATTTGGTCTTCTCTGCTGGGGCAAAACCAGGATTTGTGGTTTATTTACACTGGACCGAGGGCAATCTGGAAGCTCTTTCAGGCTTACTCCAGGAAAATGCTGATTTCTTTCAGCTTGGCCTGCTGGAAGACGGGGAAGGACAGAGCCCAAACCCCGCGTTTGCCATCCCCTCGTGAAAGGGGTCCTGGAGCCAGGGCGGTGTCCAGCGACCCGCTGGCAGGAGGAGCAGTTTGGCTGGAGCCGAGCGTTACGGGGCGGGCGTTACCTCGGACGGAGGGGGGCCGGATGATGCTCCTGCTGCTGAGCCCCTTGGTGGCGGGGAAGGGCAGGCTGGGGATGGCGGCGTAGGCCTGGGGCGCGTAGAACACCGGGGCGCCCAGGTAGGCGGCGGCGGGGTCGTACACGTGTCCGAAGGTGTAGGTGTACTCCCCTGGCAGCACGGGGCCCCTGCCACCCGTGCCACGCGTGTATCTCACGTAGCTGTCCTTGTCCACGGGCTTGGCCAAAGTCACCTCGATGGGGGACCCGTCCAGCACCTTCCCAGTTGGGAGAGAGCACGGCAGGAGGGTGAGTCTCCGAAGTGCACGCGGATTATCCTGCCTAGGGAGGCGGTTTTCCCGCACGGTTTGTAATGGGAGGAGAAAATAAAGGAAACCACCCCCAAAAGGCCCCCCAGATCCCCCTCCCACAGGTAGAAGGTGGCACCTGCTTGGTGGAGGCTTAAGGTGTTTAGAGCGCCCGTGCCCAAGCCCTTAACTGAATTTGCACAGCCTCCCAAAGGCTTCGCTTCCCTGGCAAGGAGGTGGGAAGTCAGTGAGATTCCATGTGCTCCCGTGGGGAACGGCAGGAGCACTAAGAATAGGAGCGGGGTTAACACCTCCTTGGGAACAGCTCTTGCACTGCAGCGCCATGAACTACATGCAGCGCAAGAGGGACTAAATCCAGCAACCCCCCTGCAAATCCACATCTGAACTTGGGGCTGATGATCTGGGCTGACCTGGTGTGTCCCAGTCTGCCATTCACACGCTGCCCTGCGAGTGTTTTTGTTGGCAGACGTGGAACAAGGGCGTGAGTGTGAGCCAAGGGAGCCCAAACCCCCTCTTTTGCTAGTTCTTCTTTCAGCTTTCTCCGCTTTTTTCCCCCCTTTTTCTGAGCAGCGAGCTAGAGTCTGAGCTGGGCAAACATTTAGCACGAACACAGGGAGCCAAAATGAATAGTTTGTGTACATCAAGAGCTGCAGGAAAACAGATTCAGGAGTATAAAAGCAGCCTGCAAAGAGAAAACAGGGATGACAGCTCCAGGAGGTTTTTGCAGCTGATAAAGCAGGAGGCTTTGTTTCAGCTGTGTGTAATACAATGCACCCAAGCTCCAGGAATTGGTATTTACCTTCCCGTTCAATGCTTTCATAGCTTCCACAGCGTGTTCTCTCTTATTAAAGTGCACAAAGGCGTAGTCTCTAATTTTCTTTACTCTCTCCACCGCACCTGTAAAAAACGTTGGAATATTAGTAGGAAATGGATATTCATTAGAGAATATATGTCTGAAAGAGCAGCTGTGTCGGGTCATGAGCCCTGGGAGAGCAAAAGGTGAAAGAAAAAGAACAAGAGGATACCTCTTAGGAAGTATATGGCATAGGAAAGTAAATATAGAATGGTAATAGTATTTCAAGACACAGTAGAAGTGTTTGGGAGCAGACACCAGTTTCCCTTTAAACTGCAGTTGTTTTCTCCTGTCCAAAATGCTCTGTTGGACACTACCTTTGGTCCTGTGTCTCCCTTCTGTGACAGACCACTAAACTGGCTGAGCAGGGCACGCACCCCCTGTGAGGAACATCACCATGTGATCCCATCTCCATGGTTTCCTGCGTGCCTGGTGCTTGGAGGCAGCTTCAGGAAAGCTGATGCTCCTGCCATAAAACGAGGAGGCTTTTCTCTTACTCATCAACTCAGGATGTTCAGCAAGAATGAACAGCCAGTCCTGCCTGGGACAGAGCAGCCCCAGGCACAGGGATGGGATGGGACTGAAGGGACAGCAGAAGAAACAGCCTTTCCCGTGTCAGTGGAGATTCCCTGGATGCCCTAAATGGCCTGGACATGGCCCCAGTCAGCCTCTCCAGCTGAGGTGTTGGCCCTTCTGGGAGCGGGTTGGGGCTGGAGACCCCCACCCTGGTGCCTCCAGCCTGAGTCTTTCTTACATGTCTGTGATCACCCAAAATAATTCCAGTGTAAATGGCCTCTTGTTCTCCTCCTCTGTGTCCGTCCTCTAGAGCTTTCCCTTTCCCTTGTCAGCTGCTCTGCTGCCGGGAACTTCTCGGCACCAAGATGCTCAGCACTGAGAGGTTTGTCTCCAAAATAACCCCACCAGTCCTCTTCCCCATGGCCACAACCTTTAGACATCTGCCCTTTCTTTAATTGTTCATCTTCCCTGTTCCTGCATCTTGGGGAGCTGCATCATCAACCAGCCCAGCCTCCAAAAGTAACACCCCCAAACATACCCTTTGGAGGCTCGGCTCAGGGATGCTCAACACCTCTCCTCTCGGCTTCTTACCTTCTAGAGCCGAACAGGGGCACGGGGAAATGTCATATTGCCACAAAAACACCAGCCTAGATAAGTGCAAGGGAAAATAAATTTGTCTGGTGCTCAGGGGGAGCCACTGGGAGCTGCAGTGGGATAAATGGAGCCTGTCCCAGCCCATAAACTGGGACAGCAGCACTGGAATGGTAAGTGGCACTTTGTGGCCTTCGGGGACAGAGGGTGATTTTTCCAGGCCCGAAGTTATGGGAGTTACATGCTGATGCCTTGTTTACAGGTGGAGGCTTTAATGAACTCACTGTGTTTTGAAAATCCCCCGTCTGCCTCCCTGGGAGTGTTCCATGACACGGATCCTCTCCTGAGCCTCTCCTGCTCTTCCCTGCTTCTGCCTCAGCTGGGGCAAAGCAATGTGATACCCCCCTTGGAGACAACATCCAGGGAATGTTGGAGGGGGAGCACTGACCCCTTCAGAACACTGGTAGAGCACAAGCTGCCTGCTGGGAACTTCACCAGGGAGGAGGAATTTTGCCAGAATCCCTCAGGAGCAAGGGCAGGGCTCTTCAGTGAGATATGTGTCTCTATAGAGGTCACCAAGCACTGAATTTGGGACAGATTTAAGGGGTGATACTTCTACTAGATCATAGTTTAAGATGCATAAGCAGTTCCTGGTCATGTCTGTGGAGCCATGGATGTGGGAATTGCTCTGTCATGGGGACCTCTGGATCATAACTCCCGTGGATCATCTTTTGCTGGATGACTTGGTAATGTCAAACCAGCATCTTAATGCCCTGGATCAAATTACCTTAACTTCAGGTAAGCGGTGCTGAAATGTGGCTCAGTGAATGTGGTAGAGAACCACGGCAGGGGAGGGAACCATTTCAGATCCTTGCTGCCTTTTTTGATCCCACTAAAACTGCATTTGCTTTCCCCAAAGCCGAAATTTCGCTGAGCTAATGTACCCCCTCCTGATTTTATCCACCAAAAATTAAAGTTGTCCACTAAAAAAAAAAAAAGAAATTCCAACACAAGCACTGAAATGTGAAAATCAAAGATGATAGGGAACTTCTGTTGTTGTACTGGAACACTTGCCTTAGGAGCGAAGCAGATGACTGTTACCAAAGTGTCAAAGGGGCATAAATGTGTTTCTGAGGAGTGTGAGCTGTTCAGTGCTCAGCAGCAAAACTGGGTAAATAAAAGCAGGAAACAGTTAAGAGAGTGTGATGACACAAATTTAACTCAGGGGTAAAATGGGGTCTCCAACGGCTTGATGGTGGCTGAAAGTATCAGGCAGCAACGTTGGAAGGACATAAGAAAACCTCGTAAACAGCTTTGCATTGCAGCCTAGTACAGTAGAAGGCATGTACAGAGCAGAGACGAAAAGTTAGCAAAGGAAAAAATGAAGCTCTGTAGTGTATTTTAAAAAATTAATAGAAGGAAGTTAACAGGAACAAGATGAAAGGAGATTTCACATCGCCAAGAAAAAGTTCCTAATGCCTAATGGACTGTGTGGCTTGGAGAGCTGCAGAAATGGGTTATTTTTACTTTGTTGGTTTTCGGGTGGAATTTCCTAAAGCTGGAGCTACTCAGAAGTAAAATCTCCTTTGAAAGCCAGCAGGATTTTTATCCCCAACAAATCTACTTGCTTTTTGAAAAGCCTCATCCCAAGTGCATGTTATATACACCACGAAGGAATACTCTGTTAAAAGATAAATGCTGATTATTCACAAATTTACAGCAGAAGGGGAGGGGGAGGAATGTATGAAAACTACAGAGTTCATAATTTAGATAGATTAGACAAAAAGGATTTGTATTAAATCATGCTATTTTTATCATTCCTTGCCATGGAAGAATGCTGAAATCACCCAGCTGCTTCACCAACTCTCCCCTTTTTTAAAGAAAGAACTGAAACGACTCCAAATCATTTTTATAACACAGGCATCCCCATGCAGCATTTTGGATCTCTTCCAGTTGCCAATCGCCCTAAAAAGGTTAGCAGTGTTGTTAGCTGGAAAATAAGCTGCCCTTAATGGGATGACATGGTGTGCAAGTTGGGTGGGAGCCTTCAGCCTAATGACCATTTTTGTGGCATTACACAGGAACATTTTACAGCAGAAAAACAGCTATTTTCATCTCCTGCTTTGGCATTTTACGACCAGAGAAGTACTTCCATTTGCAGAAGTGGCGTTTATTCAGGAGCTGCAGCATCAGGGGGCTCCTACCTGGTTTGATGCTGTTGAACTCCTTTTCTATGGTCTCTTCAGTGGTGGAGAGCATGAGGTTCCTCACATAGAGGATTTTGACTGATGACATGGTGTCTTCATCCACCTCCACCTCTGGCTCTGCCCAGTCAACGGCGATGGGGTGTCCCCAGAGCTGGATCCTGCCTTTAAAGGGATTGGCATGGTCAGTGTGTCAGGCAGGCTTTGGTTCCTCTCACTTCTGTGCAGGCACTGTTTCGTGTGCAGTGTGGGCAGCAGAGTAGGCCAAATTCTCCAAACACAGCCAAAACAGCTTTTCTAGCTCCGAGCACTGCTGCTTCATTAACTCATTTCCAAAAGCAGATGGTCACACTTGGAGCCTGCTCCCACCACTACCTCGGGTGCCTGCAGAAATGCAGGGGCCAGAATTGAAAGAGATGGAAACACGGCATAATTCACTCAATTCCACGTTCCCTGGAGCGCTCCCTCAAAGGGAAACGTATAAAACTCCCTTTCGGCTGCAAAAGTTTCATTCCCTACATAACACAAAAAGGGATCCTGAAGTGCTGACTGGATGAAATGACATAGCAAAAGCACGCATGTCTCTGTCTGTGTTTGAATTCGTTTGGGCCCCACTTTGGGTGAAGTTGCAGCAGAAGAAAGGAGGGACGCAAAAAGCAATGAGGCATAGACCAGGGTGTGGGTGGGGAGGATAAGCCCACCGGCTCTGTAGGCTGTGGATGAGCTGCTGAGGGGCAGAGAACACAAAGAGCAAACAAAGAGGTGGTTAAAGATGGTGATGTCTGTCCTTATCACACTGAGGTCCATAATCGTTTGCGCTGAGCCGCCTAATCCCTTAAGTGGCTGATTAGTCAATTAGTGACGTTTAATATGTAACCAAGAGGGACTTGCCCCAGCCTAGTCCCAGAGCTGTGGGAACGGCAGTGATGAGCAGCACCCCGGGCAAGGCAGAGGCACCTCGGGGAGTGATGGTTTCTTCACCTCCTGTCTTCCCCCGGTGCCAACGAGACCAGGAGGGCCGCGGCTGAGCGCTGGGGACACAGCCTGGGGCGACGCCTCCGCCTCTCAAGGCTCAACCCTCCGCCCCCCGAGGGCTTGTGAAGGCATCTGACATGAGCATTTCCCCGGATTCAAGGGGAGTTTTCCATAGGTACATTCCTTCGTCTACACTTCCTCTCCGCGCGCCCGTGTATAACAGATGTTGCCATTTTAGATTTATAATTAAATTAATGGCCAAGTTAGATATATGGTTGTGTTGCACTTCTACAGAATTCAACTGAATCGCTTTATTCGTGTTAAATTAAGCAATATGTTAAGAAGTGCTGTTGTTGAGTTGATTAGGTATTGTTATGATTGATAAATCATTTAGACCTAAACTACTGATCCAGTCCAGGCTAAGTTTGGCAAGGGGGTTCACTCCCTTACTATTTCCCTCCTTACCCTTTTGCCTCCCACATAAATCGTTCTAGATTGCTTTAATCTGATTTTTCTTTGTGTATTCTATCTATTTAGTAAGTAACAGAGTGAACCTTGCCATAAAACTTCATCTTGCTTTTGCAAATTTGTGTTAAACCTGCTTTTGTTGATACTCTGCCAGTGATCCTTTAAGTGACCTAAACCACTCATTTGCAACAAAGGGGAAAAAGAAAATCCTGCAAAACATTCCTTGCCAGGTCTAAAAAGGCATCCCACATTACATCTCTGCTTGGACAGCCCATCTAATACCAGATGGGAGCTACAAAATTAGAGGCTGAGGGTAGGATTTGGAGACATGCTTTTCTGTATTGGAAGCGTAAATTATCAAACTAAATGGAAAGCCACTGCTCCCTCTGAATCCCTCATGAATGAGCCAGGGTTTGTGGAGTGAGGCTGAGCTGATGTTCAGCTTTCAGCACTGCACACTCTGATTTGAGCCTCTGGTGAGCAGAAACAGCGAGATGGGTGCTCATGGTTGTGTGCCCCTTTCTGAACTGCTATTTCCAGCTCAACAGTGGCAATAACGACCCGGCTGACTTGCAGCAAGGAGCTAAGCTTGGTCCTGCACCAGTCTCTTGCTAAACTTCCACTCTCTTGTTTTAGCCAGAAAACAGGACAAGATTTTCAGGTTTTTTATGCTCCATTTTTGAGCATCTCTGTCTCTTCTACAGAGCTCCCTCACAGAGCAGCGAGGTTCAGATTAAAGGAAGCGTCTTGATGAGGATAATCCATCTCACATCCATCCAATGCATCCTCTGGGCCCACACTCAGTTCCGGCTTGGAACTTCTTTGCAGTTCCTGCCGTATGTCTGAAGCATCAGAAGACTCTGGCTCCTGCTCAGGCCTTTGAAAGTCCCAAAAACTGTTTACTGAGACGTCCCTAAATTGGAAATTGCACATATCTGTTCACACGTGCGCCTTCCATCTGTCTCGCTGTCTTTGCTCAGGATTTCAAGCTCTCTGTTCCCTCAAGGCTGGTTGGCAGCTGTGGCTCTGCCTGCTCCTGCCTTCCTTGCCCATGGAGAAGCCATGGAAAAGTGGTGCTGAAGCACAGAGCAGCTGAATGTGCTCCCACAATCAGGGAGGTGCTGAACTGATGCAGAAAACGCAGAATAAGAGGAAAAATAGTATGAGATATCCCACAATATCCAAGAGTATTCAGTGCTCAAATCAGGCCCTTTTTTTTATTTTTTTTTCTCACAGGAAGTAAAAAGAGTTGAAATTATGCAGGATGTTTCATGGGCCGTCAGACAGACCAGGTGAAAGAAGGCTGGTGGGTTATGAGCAAGTCTCAAACCAGAGGGTTTTTTGGATGCTTTCCCAGGCAAGTGAGCTGGGTTCAACAAAGCAGTGTAGAGGCTGTTGAATGTGAGAAAGCAAGAGGGAAGTGGTGAAATTCCTGCAAATGCACTGAATGTTCAGGGAGGGACTTCTTCATCTAACACCTGCTAAACCCCTCTCTGTTTCACATTGGCCTTTGACTGTCCCCCAGCACTAAGTTTCAGAGACTTATTCTTAATATTGTTTAAAGCAATTCCTCATTCAAAGTTTTCTTCCCACGTGGAAAATAATCTGGTTTTGGGAGCACCCTCAGTACTTTCTCAGGACTGCATCTGTTCTCGGATGCTTTCCCGAGTGATTCCCTCTGAGAGGCCATAACAGAGGCCATATTTTATGTATAACCCAAATATAATCACAGGATAAAGCACATCCTCCAGCAGAGCTGTCGGGACACACACAGCCAAAATCCACCCAGTTGTATTTTGATAGACTCAAGCTCCTAAATGGCAGGCACGGGGAATCAGCGTGGTGCTCCCTCAGCAGCTGTGGTGGATCGCCCACCCTGCTCAGTGCGAGGTGCCCCCTGAGCCAAACCCATCCCTCCCAGCACCTGCAGCTGTGCTGACCTGGGAGCAGTTTCCTCCTGGCCATGGCCGCCGCCCGGTGGCTTTCATACTCCACGAAGGCAAAGCCCCTGTTCTTGGTTTTGTCGGCCGCGCTGGGGTACACGATGACGTCCACGACGCCGTCCGTCACCTTCTTCATCTCTGCCAAAATCTCCTCCCTCTTCTTGGTCTTGGGGATCCCCCCCACGAACAGGCGGCAGTTGTCCACGCTGGCACAGACCCCCAGGAGCCGCCCGTTCCTGAGCACAAACAACATTGCTGGTTTGTCAGGAGCGGAGAGGGGGAAAGGTTAAAACCAACCCTCTCTTTTGTCCCAAAACACGAGGCCTCCTGCTTCTGAGCCCGGTGTTTTTTTTTGGATATTGGGATATTCGGGTGGTCTTGCTCAGTGCAAAAGCTGAGGTGGAGGCTGCCACTCTGCTGAAGCTGCCATCAAAGTCAGGCAGCGCAGCTGAAATGAGAGATTTGAGAGCAGCGAGAAACCAAAGCCAGATTTTGCTTTTGCTTCCTGGGATTCTCCCTTTTGCTCCCTGCAGAAACAGCTGCTACCAGGCAGCTGTGCCCACACCCAGGATCACAGCACTGACCCTTGTGTTGTCACCCAGTATGAGCCAAGATTTGTTGCATTCACCAGTGACTTGTGGCTTCCCACTCACAACTGGGCCTCACAGCTGAGGGTTTGGGGAAGAAAATCCCTTGTCACGGAGAGAGACCGTTTGGGGACTCACTGATGGCAACTGTTGTGCAGATGCCGAAGTAAAACCTTCCTTTCATGCACTTTGTTCACCTCTTCGTGGTCAAAGTATCTCATGGGTCTTGAGAAGTCAAAAACTTCTTTAGAGGAGTCTTTGGAACAAGGGAAGGAAGTGGAGGAGGTGGAGGTGGGTGAAGCCTGGTCCCCACGTCCTTCCAGCCTCTGATACAAATCCCATTTCCAAGCCCTCTCTGTGCCTTGTGATCTGCTCATCCTTAGGGTTACTAGTAAAGCAGTTCACAACCTATCCTTTTTTATTAAAAACAAGAGTGAAAGCCACAAAGGTGCCAGAATGGTTTATCTCAAAAGGCTTTTAAGCAAAGGCATCTGCTCATCCCACTTTGAACTGGAAAAAAATCATTAAGTGTGGTTGAAATCAAAACAAAACATATTGATGGGCCCATATGTTGTTGATTTCTGGGTGTTTTGTTCCCAATTTTTAGTCACAAACATGAGGGCTTTTTCTGTTCCTTTCTATTAGGAAATGCCACTCTTCTGCCAATTGGTTTCCATCCTATTTCAGCCTTTTTTGCAATTGCTCTGTCTCCCGGAACATACCCACGGTATCAGTCACGAGAGAGGCTGTGAATAGGAATAAATCAACAGCAAACAGCCCGGAGGGGAGCGTGAAACAAACAGCAATGGTTGGGGGGAAGTTAATTTGATCCAAAGCAAAATATTTTTTCCCAGTGTCCTGATGGATTTTTTTTGTTGCCGTTGTTGTTTTGTAAAGAAATTTCCTGCAAAAGATGTTGACTCTGAAGGGTCCTTCGTACCAGGGCACAAAGCAGCAACTGCACAGGGAGACAAGAGCAGATCTCCTCTCAAAGCTGAGGTATCTAAATAACCTTGCTCTGGGCTGTGAGGAAAAATATACCTTACACACCACAACAGATGTCTGTGGTTTTAAGCTGATGTCAAGGTGTTTGCCAGGCTTACCTAATTTCATAATTATTGAGTGTCTTTATCGCGTTCTTTGCCTCCTGCTTAGTCGCGAAGGTCACGAAGGCATAGCCCCTGTTGTTGCCATTGAAGTCCATCATCATTCTCATTTCATAGATTTTGCCAATCTGCAGACAAGAAAGAAGGAGGTTTGTCAGCAAGGTGGGAGGTGTTTAAAGACCAGGGGCACATCAGAGCTCCCCCAGTCATCTGGGCCAGATCATCACAGACTCCCAGACTGGTTTGGGTTGGAAGGGACCTTAAAGCTCATCTCATCCCACCCCCTGCCATGGGGGGAAGGTGTGCCATGCCACACCTTCCACTAGCGCAGGTTGCTCCAAGCCCTGTCCAACCTGGCCTTGAAATCACCTCTGGTTCAGCCCTGAAATGCAGCTTTGAGCATCACCAACCCCTGCAATGCCTCCACCCTCCATGAAGTCTTACTTTCTCACAGAGTGGTATAAGTTCATCTTCAAAGAGGTCTCGGGGCAGTTTCCCAATGAAGATCTCACAGCCCCTCTCTGGGGGAGGGCCATCCCAGCCCGGTGGGGGTCCTCCATATTTCCTCTGCCCATTTTCCTGCCATGGAGAGAAAGGAAAGACGCAGATTAGATGTATTTAGACACAGATTTTGAAACGTGAATCCCTTCTCAGGGAATGACACTTGAGGCATGCTGGAGGCAGACACCTCTTCACAGACTCCTTGGAGATAACAGGGTGTGGAATGGTTGTCCCACTGCCAAACCTGTACCTGGATAACCCAGTCAGGCTACTGGGGATGTACTGGGGAGGGGTGTGGTTTATACTGAGTTTTTCTAAGGAACGTTCAACTCAGTTGCTACTTCAGGTGTCCAAGATGGAGATGGTCAGATAACTCCCTGGAAAATGTCTCCCTGGCTCTGGGAGGGGAATCTCTGTGGGCCGTGTGTTGGTTGTGGACTGTGTAACAGAACATTTACAACTTGTCATGATTCTTCATCCAATCATGAACATTTACTAACAATGAAATCTCCTCTTATTTCAGTGACTGACGGAGAGCTTCCTGCTCTACAGACCAAAGAGAAGGCACCAGAAGCGTTGTGTTTGAAACCAGAATAACTTTCCAAAATCAGAAGGCATCAGGACCTCAGAAAGCACTAACAGGGTGGGAAAGGCGGGCATGCAGGGGAAAATCTGGGAGAGAGTTGGGAGTGCAGGGAGACAGCCAGTGAGCCCAGGACACTGTTGGCAGTAGTTGTGCTGGAGCTGCTCAGTGCCTTGAAGAGAGACATTTGTGCCAGCAGCTGGGAGAGTGGAGAGGAAGCAGTACCTGGCACAAGGCGTGGCGAGGACCTGGAGGTGGGCATGGAGACACGGTGCACCCCGACACCCACCCTCTCCTGCTCCCAGGAGAGGGGCAGCACTTTCTGTCTGTGCCAGGAATTTCAGAGGGAGCCCAGCCGGGGGGGAGCACTGGGCAGAGGAGAAGGCAGAAACAGCCCCACAGCAGGGACAGAGAAGGGCCATCAATGGTGGGTGGCCCTGTGAGGGGCAAAAGATGACACCTGCCTTCCCAGGAGCTCCTTCAGGCAGAGGGCAGATCTTGGCCCCAGGTGTGAAGACCAGTCAATATTTCCTCTTTTTGGTATGTTTTTGCTAGATGACTGTGTCTCTCTTCTCCTTTCCTATTTTTAATCATCTTTCCCGTACTGTTTCCTTCCTTCCTTCCTTCCTTCCTTCCATCCTGCCTTCCTTCCTTCTCCTGTCCTACCAGAGAGCTGGGACTCCAGTGCTTTTTCTATTTTTGGCTCCCCGACCATTTCTTGGTCACTTCCCACTCTGGGATTATTCCAGGCAAGTGAACGCCTGTACAGCTGATTTCAGAGGAAGGCCTAAGGCAGGTCAGCAAACAGGGATCCTTACAGGAAAATAGGAATACACCAGAACCTCTTTTAGTTTTTCTGACCCTGTAACAGGAAGTGTCCAAGGCCAGGTTGGAGCAACCTGGTCTAATGGAAGGTGTCCCTGCCCATGGCAGGGCATGGGATGAGATGGGCTTTAAGGTCCTTTCCAACCCAAACCAGTCTGGGATTCTGTGGATGTAAGAAAGCCACAGTAAACATAAGACATAGAGAAGTCATTTATCTCCTGGGTCAGGTACAGTAAAAAGCCACCTCAAGGGCCACAAATGCAGCTGCTGGCCTGGTCTTGAGGCACACAGGATTGAGGGCTCCAGGAAAACGCTTTTTCCCAGGAATCTCAGGTTTTACTTTGGGCTGTTGTGCCCTCTAGTGCTGTGCAGAGCAAGGCAAAGTTCAAGGCCTCCACCTGCCCAAAATTCAGTGTTTTCAGCTCCTTCTTCCAGGGTGCAAAGTCGGTCATATCAGCACCCAATGGTTTCGAAAAATCAGCTTGTTTTGGTGGTGTTAATCGAGAAATGCTTCTTCAGGTGGGTTTGGAAGGATGTGCCCAGTCTCCACCGTGGAGGCCACCACAGGAGGCCTTGATCTTGGAGACCTTGAAGGCCAAACCGGGAGCAACCCTTTGGTGTTTGGTCAGGTGAAGCACTTGCCTCATGTGTATTTATACAAAAGGCTGACCCTGTGGTGACATGCTGGACTTCCCAACTCAGTCCAACCACGCTCGTCTGAAGCTTTATCTGGTGGGTTTTTCTTTGCTAAACTACCCCTGCAGCCATGGCTCTGAGACTCCAATCCCAGCCTTCACTTAGCGGTGCTCAGGGTTGGGGGGTTTTATCGTCATTTTTTTAACCATAATCTTCCCTTAAGCAATGAATTCCCAGAGGAATAAGATCCTGTTTCATGAAAGACAGCATCTGCTCCATGTGGTTAAGGTCAGCACACGTGTCAGAGAAAAGCACACGGGAAAGGAACGAGCCAGGAGCACGTCCTGTGCAGATTTGCTGCTCGAGCCCCTGCTGAAGCTCCAGGATGAAGCTGGACACTGCACACACGAAAGGATGTGACCATGAATTCCTACCTGGATCAAATTATATCCTGTTCGCTGAATTAAGGCACGGAGGGCGGCTTCTTTCTGTGTGCCGGTCAATCCATCCCCGGATTTGTGATTTGATTCCATTGTGAGTGATTATCAGCAAAAAATCAGGTTAATTAGGGGTGCTCACTGCAATCAAATTTAAGATAAATTAAATCAATTAATACGGCTCAGAGGAGAAAGTCCACCCTCCTGAGAAAGTCGACAGGACCATTCTTCCTAAATCAGTTATTTCTGAGACAAAAAACAACACAAAACAACAGAGACCATGCGGCAAAAAAAAAAGCAAAACTATCCCCCTTGAGCATGAAAGTAAATAGCATTTTCACCCACAGTCAGATTTTGGATAGTGCTCCAGTGAGATGCAGGGGGAATTTGTGACCTACCAGTAGTGCACGTGTCTTAGCGGGGGGGGGAAATAAGTAAAATGCTTAGTCCTGCACTGAGTACGTGACAATGAGTCCTGCAGGCCACTGCATGATGGTGACACTGGAAAGGGAACCTCCTACCAACCATGCCCAGCCCTTTATGAAAAACAAGCCCTGGGTCCAAATTCGGCCTATTTTCATTTTTCAAAATAAAGAACATGGGAGAACTTCAGATCTTCTCTGGGTCCGGGTCTTGGGTTCAGGTGTTTTGTTTCAGAGCTGCAGTTTTAGCTCACAGCTAATTATAGATTTTTTAAAAAAAAAAAAAAACAAAAAAAAAGTTCTGGTTTTGGGCTGGAAACGCCGTAAAACCGAAATCTGAGTGTGACTGGGGTTACACACTGGCAAAGGGGTGTTTGTAAGGTAGACTCACTGCCTGTAATTTCCAGCATGCCCCATTTTTCCTAAATGCTGAGCTTTAGGCTTGCCCAAAGTCCATTTGGACACGCCAGGCACGGAGAAGAGCCTGCAGGTGCAGTGCTGAGCTGGAGGCCTGTGGAGATGGGCTGATGCTGAACACCAGGCAGGTGGTCAGCAAAAGCAGGGCTGGGGGGACCGAGAACATCGTAGTAGGAAACCCCTGAACTGTGTCATCCAGAATGGTTGTTTTGCCTTAAATTGCTTTTAACTGTAGAAAGGGGGAGGCAAGGAAAGGTGGCAACTCCCAGGATTGCTTGGAGAGCAAACGGGGCCGAGAGAGGCTCAGGGGGGTGTACTGAGGAGGAGGGGAATGGACACCCTGTGACACCCCCCCCAGTGGCACAGGGATGGAGAAGGGTGTGGGAGGGTGCTGGGGATGCTGGGTGGGGGAGAAGGGAAATCCGGAGAAACAGAAAAGTGGAAGGAAGGTGGGTTGCTGTGGCTGCACCCTGAGCTAAGGCCACATTTTAGGGCACTTCAGTCACTAAAGAATCCCACTGTACAGCAGGTCTCTCGGTGCACACAACAGGGGCACTGCACACAAAGCAATGCAGGTAAAGAAGTGCAATATATGCAGCTATGGCAGAATTCCTGAGTGTGTCACGATGCCGTGGAAATAACAGAAAAACCCTTTTCCAGTAAGCAGCTCTTTCACACCGAACACTTCTGTTAGCACATGCTGCTTTGGGGGGTCCTTGAGGGGAAAGGTTTGGGGCAGGCCACTTTGCCTTTGGAATTCCTTGCTCTGTGCTCCTATGGCTTTGGATGCGGAGAACTTAAACAGGTGCTTTAAATTTAAGTAGATGGATTATTCTCGGTGCCAAAAAGGGTTGTTTAGAGGATCCCATCCTTGTGTCACTGGGGCCCTGCCACACTGAGCTCCACAGACTGTGACTCAAACACTTGGAAACAGAGACACCTCTGAAATGCCAGATTTTGGAGCTATTTATTGTGGAGCTTTGTGAGACACTTCTGATTTTACTTCATTTTTTTCCCACGCTCCCAGGTTCTCCAGTGTTTTGGTTACCGCCAATGTGCAGGGGCTGGGAGGTGAATGGCCCAATGCAATAGCTCTCTCCCACCTCCAGTTCCCAAATGAGTGTTTTCTGGAGCCCAGTTGTAGGTTTGTTTTGCCCTTGCTGAGGGTGGCAGCAAAATCCCACTGGTGCTTGTGGTATCTGTGCCTGCCACCTCCTCCGGAGCTGGCACGGCACGGGGCAGGATTTGCACACTGCTCTGCACAAACCAGTTGGATCCTTTCCCAGCCTGCTTAAGAAGGAGAAAGTGATCATTAAAAAAAAAACCAGTTAAAATCCAGATTGGTTTTGCCCAGCCCCGCCTGGGCAGACACACCCGGAATGCGCCCTCTGGAGCAAAGCTGCGCATTTGGACCCTTGTGTTTTTGCTTTGGCTGCATCCTGGAGTTGTCAGGGGGCAGAGGGATCAAACTGGTGCCAATTTGTTCAGCGCCCCGTGGGTCTCTGTCAGCCCTTAGGGCTGGACTTGAGCCCGTCCTCACGCCCCTCAAGGCTGGGGCTGAAAAGGGGCGGCTGCTCCGTGCAGGTTTCTCTTGAATTTAACCAGGTTTTTCCTTCTCTCCCAGGTGTGCTGGTGCTGCACCGCCCGACTCCCGCCCCGGAGGCTGCCCCGGCGGTCGGAGCACGGGCAGGCAGCGGGATGGGATTGCCTGCAGCCGGCAGGCACAGCATCCTCCCCGTGCCGGCAAAGCGGCCGGCCCGCAGCCAGGCGAACCTCGGCGGCTTTCCACGGCGGGGGAGCTTCCCAGTCTGCCCCCAGCCGTGATCCACACAGATGAGGAGCGCAAGAGCCTTTTTCCTCCTCTCTCCCTCCTCAAATTGCACCGTTTCACGCTGCACTTGCAGGCTGGGTGTCTGCACGGCTGCTGCTTGGAATGGATTTGCATATGGAGCCTGAAATGCCAGACATCTCCATGGCTCTGCCCCGGGGAGCGGTGATTTCCAGTAACATCTCGCTCCCGGGGATGGTTTAACGCCAAGCACAGGCCACAGGGCTGGGGATGGGTGGGAATAGAGCAACTCCCTGGCTGATGCATTTACAGCAGGAGCAATATCCCTCTTTGGCTCCGGCCTTATTAGATAAGACAGGCGAGCTCTTCTGGCTCTTCTCGCAAGGCATCCTGCAGACATTTCAGGCTCTGGACCAGCATGTCTAGACATTGGGGCACTCCAGGACACGCTCAAGCAATCCTCGAGGGAGCAAGAGCACTCAAGGTTGCACAAAGTTTTAATCACAGCCTCTGCAAAATGTGGTGCCTTGGGGGCGTGTAAACCATGATCTGGCCTTAATCTGTGCCTGGTGCTTCCATACACTCCTGGAGAAAGGCCAGCCCGACCCAGGGAAACGGCCCTTCCCCGTGCCAGAGGTGCAGGATCCCCATCCCCAGGGACGGCCCGACCTGCCTGCCACTACTACAGTGCCAGCCCTGCTGGAAGTGGGGTCCAGCTGGAGACCCCCAGCCCAGGGAACCTCCAGCCTGAGTTACTCTGCAAGTCTCCACTCCTCCTTCAAGAGGAGGCCAGGACTGGACAAGGCTGCACACCCGGACACGCACACGGACAACCGCTCGGGAACGGGTTTGTAGCATCCCTCTTAGAAATTAGGTCACTCCTGGTAGTTACCAGCCCAGAGTCATCCACAAGTAATTTATAAGCCTCGTTGCTAAAGAGCTTTCCTCCATCAGCAGGGCTTTTCTGGGATGGAAACAGAAAACATATCTCTCTTTTTCCGGGATTTTCACCCCCAATATTCCAAGCACTTCTGCTCTCCCTTCTCTCCTACCTCCCCTACCTAAGGACATCTAAACCCCTTTTTGAGCAGGGCGCTTTTCCACCTCTTTCACCCACATCAGAGAATCATGGAATCATTTGGGTTGGAAAAGCCCTCCAAGATCATCGAGTCCAAACGTTCCACGTCACTGCCAGGTCCGGCACCAACCCACGTCCCCAAAAGCCACATCTCCACTTGCCCATCCGTACATCCAGACTGTTTCCAGGATACAAAGCATGGTGGGATGTTTCATTTCTGAAACTGGTGGGATTTCAGCACTTTCCCTTTATTCCAGGCCTCAGTCCAGTCCTTGCAGTGGTGCCAGCGCACTGGGATATTTTTTTTTTTACCTTGAGGGTAAGGGAGAAGAGCTGCTGTCACCCTGGGGAAACATGACTACTTTCTCTCCTTCTTTATTCCCTGGGCCATGAATCAATTAGCAAATCCACCCTCACAGTGGGAAAACCCCCCTTGCATGGCTGCTGATGGAAAGTGTGAATGACTGCAGCAAATTAAGGCAGTGTTTTTAACACTGTTTTAAAAAAAGAATCAAGCCAAGCAAACTCAGTAGAAGTATTTGTTGTGGAATTCAACTAATTTCAGGGGCTTGCCCTTAAAATGGATTGTTATTAGGAAGGGCCACCATGCTAAACAGAAAAGAAAGAAATGCAGGGGGGGGAGGTTGATTTTTGTTCAGATGTTTGTGTTGAAATTAACACCTTTGGAAGTGCAAATTGTCCAGGAGTTTCCTGCTTCACCTTCAATTTTGACGAAACTTTGACAACGCTACCAACTTATCACGGTCACAGAATCAAGATCCCAGTGCTATTAGAAAAGGCAGGAACTACTTTTACCTTAAATCAGGGCATCACCGAGTTTGATTTTCCTCTCTCCACTGAACACTCTCATTTATTTTAGGTTTCTACTAAAGCTCTGAAATGCCAAGGCACTTTTATGCCTTGCAAACCTCACACCAACAAGAAACAAAACTACTATGATACTGCTTCACCTCTCCACGGTTACTGGCACACATGGTTTTCTCACCAGCTGCCACAGGCTGATCCCACGGCTTTGCTCCATCCATCCAGGAGCAAGATGAGTCCAGCTTTTACCCCCAAAATGTGCATTTGACTTCACTTTTGGGTTGGTTGCTTGGAAAAGCAGGGGGTTTGTTTCCTGGTCCGAGGGACGGCTCCCATGCCAGGATTCTTGCTGAGGGGAGGGGAGGTGGTATTTGAGGCCAGGCCTGCCCCCGGCAGCCCTTTCGGGGAAACCTGGTTACTGTTTCCACGAATGACATAACGAAACCATGTTTATCCTGCAGGGATCGATACACCTCCGTGTCTGAATGCGTTGAGTCACTCGGACACATCTCATGAGGGCTGGTTTGCGCCGGCACCCCCTCCGGTGCAATCGCTCCTCGTGAGGAGTAACAATCTCTGGAAACACTGGGTAATTATATTCACTCTTTACCCACAATAACCCAAACTGGAGAAACCATTTTCCTTTAGGGTATCAAGGGTTTTGAGGATCTTTTTCCTCCCTCCAGGCTCCAAGCAATATATATTCATTTATATACGCATATAAACACTAAACATACATAATTTTCTTCCCAAAAACAGACACTTGAAGCTTCATGAGCTGCCCCCAGTTCTTTGCTATTGTGAGGCGCTGCAGGACGGAGTTTGATTAAGCAACGGGGCAAGAGGCTTTTGTCCCTTTGCTTTTCCTGGGCATGGGGCTGTTTTCCAGCTCAGGTGGCTCCACAGAAAGTAGGAACTCACAGGTATTTGCAGGAAAGCAGCATAAATCAGAAGCAATGTGAAAGCGCTTCACCCCTTGCAGCACACGAGCCTTGAGAAAACATTTCACGCGTCAACCAGCAAATTCTTTGCTCAGCCCCTTTTCCTTGGGATTCACCTCCTCTCCTGGAAACACCTTCCCTGTTGTGCACAGCTTTGGCAGCTCTATCGCCAAATGCACACGAAACGCCCCAAAAAGCCCTCTCTGAGGGTGAAGGGCACCGGGATGCCCAGCCCAGCCTCCTCGCCCTCTGTTTGATTTGCAGCATCATGTGCCGGGTACTTTGAAACCACGCTCGCTCCGGCGCCTGCTGCCACCCAGAGCTGCTGTTTCACCCAGGGAAGGAGCCTAGGGCAGCGTTCTGGGTTGGGCAGAAAGCCCACTGGCTTGAAGGGATTAGGGAAAACTGAGGGTTTCTTAGGATCAGCGATCGCCTTCGCTGCGGGGACTGACCTTTCGCAAAGAGGAGGAGGAGTAAGAAGTCGGCTGGGAAAATCTCTAATGATTAGCCCCAGAAAAGTTGCGCTTTAACAGATCGAGACCGAATTGCGGCGGGGAAAACCCCTCCTCCCCCCTCGTCTGCCTTTGCTTTTCTGGCAACCGCCGGCGGTCAGAGGGAGGAAAGCAGGGAAAAAAACCCTCTTTGCCGCTGCTGCCGGGCAGAAGCTGTGCCGGTGCCCGCGGGGAGCTCTGCTCTCCCCACCCGGGTCAGCACAAGAGCGAAGCGAGCGGGGCGGGCGGTGCCGCTGTGTTGGCATCCCCCGTCCAGCCCTGCTGGTGTCAGGCAGCCCCCGAAGTACGAATCTGATGGTGGGGCACTGCCAGGGGGTGGAAGGCACAGGGTGGAGCCGCTCCTTCCCCATCCCAGCCAACGGAGCCGGTGCCCACACCCCAAAACCTGCGGGCGGAACGCGCAGCCACGTACCTGAGCAATTTTGGAGATCACCACCCGGGAAAAAGGTCTCCTTGATTATGGAGAGTTTGCGACGTGTCACTCCGGTTATTCCCCAATCATCATATCAAACTCCAAAGGTTCAGCAGCCCCGGGGCTGGTTTACAGTCCCCGGGGTTAAACGTTAACCTGCTCTATCTCCCGGCTCCCCGCAGGCCTTTGACCAGAGAGCTGGGTCAGCGCTGCCCCACGGCACCTACCCAGGCCCAGGTTTTGGTAAATAAATCCAAGGGATTCAAGTCAGATCCAGTTAAGGGCTGGCCCCACACCACCATTTTGACATCGTGCCTTTCCCAGCGGATTCACCCTCAGCAGAGATTCTGGGAGAAGGGGCACAGCCTTGTGCCAGTCCCGGCTTCAACAGGAGTTTTTAGTTCACTGGAGGAAGATGGCAAGAGCAAGAAATCCTCTTGCTGGTGGGTTTGCAGAAGTGGCTATGAAAATGTCAGCCAAGCAAAGGCTGAGCACACTCCCGGCAAAGACCCTGACAGTAAGGAAATGGGGACCACAGAGGGTAATTCCATAGAATTACAGAATTGTTAAGGTTGGAAAAGACCTTTATGAACACCAAGTCCAACCATCAATGCAGCAGCACCACCGTGTTCACCACTAAACAATTTTTCCCATGTGATGTGCAAGTTTAGTATCCCAGGACAGGCATCCATCCCTGTAACTGCATCCTGCCGTGGCTCCCTCTCCCCTCAGTGCTGGACCATAACTGGTCTGTCCCAGGATTTGCCAGGCCCAAAGCTGACTCCACTGCACTGATGTGGGATCACATTGAAGGCAGTTTTGAGGCACGTTAAATGAAGCATTTCTGATTAGGTGTTGCTGACGCCTCAGTCTTGGAAAAGTGCCATCCCTGTGTTTGCTCAGCTTTAAAAGCACGAGGTATTGCTGGGGGGGGGTGGATAATAGGGGCTTTGCTCCCGCAGGGTGAGCAGCATCTCACTCCTTGCTCCGTGCAACCGCCGTCTCACAGAGTTGCTGCTCCCATTTCCCGCCCCAAAAAACCGTGATTGCTCCCAAGGAGATGTCTGCCCTCCCATACCCACCTTTCTGCAGAATTCAGGGGTTCAAGTGCAGATTTTGGAGAATATCCAAAGAAGAAGAAAGGCCAAAACACGGTCCCACACACACCAGTTGTGACCACTCCCACCAAGCACAGAACCCAGAGATGGTTTGGGATCTGCTGCTTCTCCTGATCCCCTGGGTGGAGCTTGGGAGTGACAGGTAGATGTAACATGGGATTTTTTTCCCTGTCAGAGGGATTTTCCTGTCTTTAGTGTGTCATTCTATGTCATCTGTCATGAGGGATTGCCGAGATTTGATCCTTGGTGACATGTGATTTCAGGCTGAGCGTGGCCAACTTGCCACACTCAGACTCCGCAGGGAAATGCACTGAAATAATTTGGTGATCAATTAAATGCTGCTGCCCTGGAACTGTGGCAGGAAGAGGAGCAACTCACCTCCTTAAAATGAACGCCCCACATCTTCATGAGTCCCACCACTGAAAAAGAGTAATGAAAAAGTCTCTCTGGGGGAAAGAGAGCGACGAGAGGTGTTACCTGAGAGCACCTGATGATGTGTGAGCAAGGCTGGATAGTGTTAGTGGGGAGGATCTTGGATGAATTGCAAGGGGGCCAGTGGGGTGAGGTGTGTAAATACAACAGTTGGGGATGGAGAGCCCCATTTTGGGGTAGAAACTGGCTGTGCTTCCACTGGACCGGCCCACAGATGTGAGGGAAGAATGACAACACATGTGGGCGTGGGGGCCCCATGGAAAACCGCTGGAATCCCAGCACAATTTGTTGAAGGCCCTCATGGTGTGCAGGAACAGCAGCTGGGACACTTTTCCTCTCTGCCTTCCTCTGTCTGTGGCAGATTTTGCTGAGAAGAGGAAAAGCAATCAAGAAAGGAGACGTGCTCTGTGTTGGTGTGTCCTTGACAGCCTCTCGAGAGGCAGAGCCGAGCGGCCCCAGGAGCAGTCGGACGTCACCGTTTCCTTCTCCACGATCACACCAGCAGTGGGTTGCCTCTTTGAGGGTTTCCCTCAGCTTGCCAGGTGGGATTAGGGAAAAGCACTTCCAGCTCAAGAAAAATGACCCTTGAGTGGATGCCACCCCTTCGTGTTACTTACACTGCCACAAAACCCCGAAGGGGGGGGCCTGATCCTCCAGCTTTCCCTGGAAGTGCTGCAAGGAATTTCCCAGGATGCCCAGAGAGAGGTTAATGGCAAATGTCCCGCTGTGACCAGCCCTGCTGGCTGGGGCTGGGGATCAGGAGCTGCCCATCAGCACGGTCATGAAGCCATTAAAAATACCTTTGATTTCAGAAGGAGCAGCATCAGAGCTCAGGACCTCTTGGCAGGGGGAGGTCTATTGTTCCCTCCGGTTTTGAAGTAGGAAAGGTTTTGATTTAACTCTGGGCTTTCCCTTGAGCATTCCTGGGGTTTCAATGGCTTGGGCAACTTACAATAGAGCTCAAAGAGACTTGGCAAGGAAGACAAACACCATACATGGGAAGGGCACCTCAGGGATGTTTCCAGTGCCAGGATTGTCCCCTTAGCACTCCCTACTCAAGGTTTTTCCTCCGAATCCCTTGGCTGGGAGTGGCTCCATCTCGACCACATCTCTTCCTTTTTCTTTCTTAGTTTGTGTGGCTCTCCCTGGCAGTTTTCTCAGGTGTTTTAAACAAGGTTGGGCAGCTGGGCTGGATCTGCTGGAGTTCATGGAGCTGGGCCCAGCGAAGCTGAGCTACAGTGAGACCAATCAAGTCCTGAGTGGAGATCCAGCTGCAGCAGATTTGGGAGAATTGGCTGCCAAGAGGTGAGAAGATAAAGGGCAGGACTCAGCCCAGGGACATACCTGGAGATAGAACACAGTGAGAGGCTTTGTCTGGGTGTGTCTGCCATGCAGGGGAGTGGAAAGCAGTGGCTCTCCTGAGCTTTCTCCTTCGGGAGGGTGGCAAGCTATGGATACAGTTGTGCCTCCCAAAAGACTGGTCTGTTGGAGTGGAGAGGGCAGCGGGGGCAGAAGCTCCATGAATCCACGTGTCTGGAGATGAGGGATGGTGCTGGAGCCTGCTCTGTAAGTCCTTGTTCCCAGGGGCTGTGGGTGTTCTTCACATCTCTCAGCAAGTCACGTGCAGACCTTTGGTGGTGGCTGGGCTTTAGGGACCACAAGAGCTTTTGTGGTGTGGAGCTGGGATGGAGCTCGTGTGCCTTCTCCAGCCTTGAAAAGGGCATAAAACCGGTGATGGTTTTGAGTGTGAAGAGTTGAGCTGCAATGTGGGTGCATCCCCCACGTCTGATGGTGTTGAGAGCACCTCTCGAGGGCTGTCTGCTCTGCGTGGTGGAGACACCCTGGTCAGACAGACCATGCTGTGCCCCAGGTTTGGTGGTCACTGCAGGGCATGCTGGAAATGGGGGAAGAAATGGGATGTTGCTAAAAGGCCTTTGAATTGTCCTAAGTCACCTACGGACATAGAGGGACACGTGGGTCATTGGGAGGGGTTGTGTGTGTGCACAGAGCCATGAGAGTGTGTTAAACACACTCACAACTCATTAGAGCTGCATAAACATCATTATGCTCTGTTTTCCCCCAGAATAAACCTCTGTGCTGTAATGCTGCTGTGCTCTGTGATTATGAACAATTCAATTTAAGTCTGAATGGTTTCAAAAGCAGTCCTGTGCTTCAGCAGCCTGAACATGCCCTGCTAGAGACTGAAAAGGAATTTATAGTGGAGTAAATAGCCTGTGTGGTTTAATATTTATAGATAAAAAACAACTTGGTCCTAATTCCAAAGCCAATATCAGGTGAAAAAAAACCCTTTCTTTAAAAAAATTGGGCATGAATGAGGTTTCTGTAGCCCCATCCCTTGGCCTTGGGTGTCTCTAGACTCTTGTGTTGCCACTTTTTCCTTACTGTGCCTGAGGCATTTTGGGTTTGATGGTGCCATGGAGAAGCAGCAGCACGTGTTGGATTGTACTGCTGCCAAAGGGAACAGAATAAATTATAAGGGCTTTGTGTGTCTATGGCTTCAAAATAAATCTGTGGCCTTAAGCACTCCTTCAATTGATGGTAGCTTGATATGACCTGTGGTTGCGAGGCTAATGTTTGGATATCCATCAAATATTGGCACTGCACTGGTCCAAAGTGTTCTCCTACTGCTTGGGGGTCCAGTGACTGTGAGGTGGTCCCTGAGCCTGCTGTTGTTACAACTTCTTCTGTCTTGGGGGTTTCTGCAAGTGCTTCTGACGGGGATCATGGAAGTGCAAATAACAGGCTTGCAACTCCAGCCTTGCTCCCTGGTGGCCCACCAGCCTCAATGATCAGAGTGCAGAGCCAGACTCCTGCCCTGGAGCCACCACGCCCGTGAAATGTCCTCCTTCCTGACTTCTCTGCTCAATATTGGTTTCTAAAACCCGTGTCGAGAACGTGATTTAAAACCGGAGCTGGTGGCAACACAGCTCGTGAAAATGCTTTTGACTCCTCGTGATGTTTTAGTTCTGTACCCGCTTGGCCTTGTCTTTCCCTTTGGCAAACAGCTCTTCAAAAGGTGCCGTTAGACCCAAACGCTTGGGAAGTTTTATTGGAAGTTACGTTGTGCTATTTTTAGGTACAGTGAAAATTTTCCCTCCTGCCTCCTGACTTCCCACACGCCCCTCTCTGCTCGTGCAGCTTCTTGATACTGAGAGCAGGACCTCTCCACCTGCTCCAGGGAAAAGACAGGGGGGTTTGTGGGCCTCATAGTGCCAGGCACTTTATAAGTCAGCAATAACCTTATACACCAAAATTTTCCTGATAACTAGGAATGTATGCAGGCAAACACTGGAGCCTTGGGGTTTAAGGTTTATGTAAGGTAGGTCAAAAAAATAAAATCCTTTCTGCAAGGTGGTATGGAATCACTGAGTGGTTTGGGTTGGAAGGGACTTAAAGCTTATCTCGTTCCAGCCCCTGCCATGGGCACAGACACCTTCCACTAGCCCAGGTTGCTCTAAGCCCAGACCAACCCGGCCTTGGACACTTCCAGCTCTTGTTTTGCCCTTGAGTACATTCTGAAGTAATAGATGTTCTAACAGTACTGTTTGCACTAAACAGAAGTGAAGGGCAATAACAGGATTTCCTGTACAAATCACTGACAGTAACGTCTAATGGTGTTAGGACTTGTTAAAATAATACACTTGAAACTCTCCCCGAGCTGAAACCAAAGCTCACAAAGCAAATAATCCCACTTTACAGTGTGCTAATTTTGCAGCACCTTTTTCTGGCTTGTGTGTTTGTGCAGGAGAAAAAGTTCCTTTTCTGCTTTCTGTTTCAGGACAAATAAGTGAGAGAAAGGCAGGAAAAGTGGGAAAGGCAGGACTTGCACAGCTGCCCTGCACAAGGTTGCACGAACTCAATGTGTGGGTACCTGCAGATATCCTGTATTTAATACAGGAGAGAGGGGGGTTAGTTCAGCTCTGGAGCACTGCTTGGAATAAAGTGTTCAACAGCACATGGATCCAGATGCTTGGGATCTAACCAAGGTGTAAATCCGGGATCCTGGGGGCTTCCTCAGGGGCTTGTCTTAGGACACGGGTTCAAACAAGGGGAAAACACTCAAGTGACAAAATGGAGTTGAGAAGGCCACAGACAGGTATTGGAAAACCAGAAGTCATTTGTTGGTGTGTCCAAGGAAGGAAAATGGGAAGCATAAATTTATCCAGGTGGCTATAAACCCTCCTAGGGGAAAAAAGGAATTTCCAGGGATAAATTATATGCCGTTGGATGAGACTTCTTGGTCTGTTTGGAGCCAGAGATTTGTCATGAGTGATTGCAGCTCTCTCCTGGTCCCCCTGTGACCCCGTGGGATGGAGAACATGCCCCTCAGCCCCAGACTGCCACAGATTAGCTGGGAGCAGTTGGCAGCATTGCCATCAGTCCAAAATCCTACCTGATAAGGGAAAGCTGGTGGTGAAAGGGAAACATCCCGGGGGTTGGGTGCAGGTGTAAAGAAAATGGGGTCAATGCCACTGCTCCAGTTTTTTGGAGGGGGCAAATAGCGAACTATGCACATAAAATAGAGGAGGCAGGAAAAGTGGTATTGATCTTGGGATATAAGGGCATTGAGAAGAGAAATAGTAACAATTGGTACAAAAGACTGTCAAGTTTAGGTGGAGGAGATGGGGGAATGAGGCTGGGAGGCATCTTAGACTGATTTTTATATATAAATGTGCATTTTAAAAAATAAAAAGGTGTGGCTGGGCATTGGAGACTTTTCCTCTGCTGGGAGGCCAGAGGAAAATGAGATTTTTTTTCTAAGCAGCAGGTTGGCATTTGTAAGCCAGGCCTAACCACTAAGCTGAGTCTTTGACCTTGTCTGGGCTTTGGCCACCCAGGGAGGCAAGAGCAAACAGTTTGGGATGTTGTTTCCTTCCATGTGGCTTCTGCTTTTTTCCACTTGTGCTCTTCATCAAAGACCATTTCATAACTCCTATGCCAGCCTGGTCAATGCAGGTATATGTGGAATGTTTCCCAATTCACTCTTAAAAGGGGAGCTGTGTCTTCAGGACTCATTGTACCTTTCTAATATATAATAACTTTCTTCTGAAAAGTGTTTCTGTAGCACATTGAATTAAGAGGTGCTTTATTATGTTGTGGTATTGCAGAAAAGCACTTGGGACATCCTGGCATTGTACATCAAGTGCCTCAAGTACAAAAGATGATAAAACTGGTACAGAACCTTTACAAATGATCCAGGAATGAAATAATGGCTATGATAGCCTTGGGTGTCCTCACGGGGGCTTTGTATGTCCCTGATTTACTAATTCATCGAGAAATAGAATCATAAATTGGTTTGGGTTGGAAGGAACATTAGAGACCACCTAATTCCACACCCTGCCATGGGCAGGGACACCTTTGCTGGTTGGCCACCCCGGCCAACCTGGCCTTGGACACTTCCAGGGATCCAGGGGCAGCCACAACTTCTCTGGACAACCTGTGCCAAGGCCTCCCCACCCTCCCAGGGAAGGATTCCTTCCCAATATCCCATCTAACCCTGCCCTCCTTTAACTCCAGTTTAAAGCCATTTCCCCTTGTCCCATCAGTCTGTGCCCTTGTCAAGAAGTCCCTGTCTCTGACTTTCCTTGTAGCAGGAAAACCAAATCAAGGTTCCCTTTGCTCGGGCAGAGGTGCCGTGGGGTGGATCAGAGCTGCAAGGCCTGTCCCAAGTCACCCCAGGGATGAACAGCTGGGGAAGGGGAGTATGAGGACAACTGCAAAATGAAGTAAGGAAAAGTTCCTGTGACCTGAAGGACATAAGAAATAACAAGTGTGTGCTGGGCATTGCTGGGGAAGGAGGGCATGGAGCTGGGAATGGGTGAACTCCTCAAGACGGGAGGTGCAGGAAAAATTAGCTCTGCAAATCAGAGAGATGCCAAACTGTGTGTGAAGTGCTACTCTGACCCCAGTGCCCCACGAAATATGGACATCCCAGTGGTGGAGTCTTGAATACCACCGGTCCAGCAGCCTCAGAGTGCTGAGAACCCAAATTAATGCTGGTCAAGAAATGTATTTCAAAGAATCATAGAATCAGATGCCTTGGAAAGGACCTCTGAGATCATCAAGTCCAACCCTTGATCCAACATCACTGCGGTTCCCAGACTATGGCACTCAGTGCCACGTCCAGCCTTGTCTTAAACACCTCCAGGGATGGAGAATCCACCACTTCCCTGGGCAGCCCATTCCAATGGCTGATTACCCTCTCTGGAAAGAATTTCTTCCTAATATCCAACCTAACCCTCCCCTGGCACAGCTTAAGGCCGAGCCCTCTCGTCCTACTGCTGGTTCCTGGGAGCAGAGACCAACCCCCACCTGGCTACACCCTCCTGTCAGGGAGTTGTAGAGAGCGATGAGGTCTCCCCTGAGCCTTCTCTTCTCCAGGCTCAACAACCCCAGCTCCCTCAGCCTCTCCTCACAGCACTTGTGCTCCAGTCCCTTCCCCAGCCTCGTTGCTCTTCTCTGCAGTATTTCCCTCAGTCTTGTCCTTCTTTCCCCTCTCTTTTTCCTTTCCCCAGTGGTTTGTTGGGTGGTGTTTTCTGCCCTGTTGGGTTCGATCTCGGGTGGTCCCGAGCTGGAAGGGGCTGGTGTACAGGTGGGTTGTTGGGTAGGAGACCTCACTGGAGCCTGGGTCAGGAGCAGGAGGGTTCATTTCTTCTTCAGGAGGCTACAAAAACTAGTTCAGCCTCAAGTCACGAGGCTTGGCCCCTCTGCCTGGTCTAAATGTGCATTCCCTGAGGGTTTGGGTTTGGATCCAGGCAGCAAAATCCCGGTGTTGCAGTTCAGTGGAGCTGCCAAGCTGTCCCGAGTTCAGGTGGGTGGCTGGGCTGGTCCCCTCCCTTAGGCCAAATCCGAACAAAACGAGGTCTGTGGTGCGAGGCTGGGGTGTTTATTTTTGGATGTGTGACCACTAACCACTGACAGAGTCAATATTTAACATCACAGAATGGAAAAATAGTAGTTTAAGCAGACCTGTGTCACTTCAGCATAGGTGCAAGGTATGTCTTTTGGCCTTTGAAGCATTTATTTCACTTTTATTATTTTTTTTTTAAATGAATCTGGGACCTTGACAGCTTTTGGGGTGTTGCAGTTTGCTCTGCTGCTCAAGATGAGCCCTGCCAACTGATGCCCTGCCTGCACCCTCCTGGGTGCCCTGCAGAATGAGGTATGGGAAACGTATTCATTTGGAAGGGAATGTTTTTAAACAAACCCTTTTCAGCTGTGGCCAAACTTAAAGCCTTGGACGTTTCCAAGTCTAGCAAAAATGGTGTTTCTTTAAAATAAACTCAGCATCACTCCAGAGTCCATTCCTGCCATCTCGTCTGAGCCACGGGGATCGAGGTTGGTTCTGCTCCAAGTTCACTTTAAATACAAAACAACTGCAGCTGGCAAGTGGGGCAAAGTTGTGGGCATTTCAGAAGCATTTTGGGGGCTGTGGGGTTTTTTTTCTGCAGGTCTCTGAGGCTGGTGAATTTGGTAATGTTTAACCTTTAGGGCTGAACCCATAAGCCCCCAAATGTACTTGTTAATTGAAAGCTTGGCTTCTCCCTTGCCAGGAGGTGCCTCTTCAGCCCTGTTTTTTCATGTAACGCCTCTGTGCCTGACAACCCTTTATCTCCTGGGGAGGGTTATTGGATGGTCCTATGGGCAGGAGCATGCAGCTGGAGAAAGAGGGTGGAGAGATGCAGGGGGGAAAGCAGAGATTGAATCATAGAACGGTTTGGGTTGAAAGGACCTTAAAGCTCATCCAGTCCCATCCCCTGCCATGGGCAGGGACACCTTCCACCAGCCCAGGTTGCTCCAAGCCCCGTCCAGCCTGGCCTTGGACACTCCCAGGGATCCAGGGGCAGCCACAGCTTCTCTGGGCAACCTGGGCCAGGGCCTCCCCACCCTCCCAGGGAAGGATTCCTTCCTGGTATCTAAGGTAACTCTGGAGAGGACAGTGTTGGAGGCACCTTCTCCTTTCTGCCATGGTTTTGGGTGATCCAGGCTCCACCACAGCACTTGCCACAGTATCAGATTCCTGCTGGGGATTGGACGGTGTGGGGGCCCAGGGGAGGGACGGTCTTGCTAAAAAAATGAAAATATATAGAAATTACATCCACCCTACAAGATCTCCTGGCTGCTTTTGCTGTGAGCAGCAACACTATCGTGGACTCAATTTCCCCTGAACTTTTGTTGTTTCTTCAAGAAAGTTTCAGCTTTGGAAAACTGTCATTTTTCCAATGGGAATAGTGGCTTTCTCAGGCAGCTCCAGACTGGCTTTCTGCTGGAGCTGCTGGAAAAGAGGTGTCCACCCTTTCTGGTAAACCTCACTACCAACACTTATGCAGTGTACTGCTTTTATTTCCCCCCCTTTGAAAGCAGCCAAAGTTCTCACAAGACTTTTTGCAGCTGGAAATCTCTGACGACGTTTTAGTGCCCAGCAACAAACCACAGTTCTGAGAGAATACACAGCCCTGGGGTTTGTTAGAAATGTGTTTTAATTACAAGAAAAAACTGTTCAGATACCATGTGATGTATGTCTAAATCGTGAATGCTAAAGAAATATTCTCCCTGGGACCGCAATTTTTCGGTGTTTCACCAAAAAAGTGAGGGTTCAATGGGAACACATTCAGCTGCTCTAGAAAGCAGTGGAAATATCTCTGGCATTTTGGCCCAGGGTGGGGCATCACTGTGCCTCTTCTTAGGTTGGATTCCATCAAGGATTTGGGATTGAGGAGTGATAGCATCCCAAGGGACCTCTGGAGGTGGCAGGAACCGAGTGTTGCACGGGGCAAGCTCGGAGTGTTGTCCCATCCGTGGCCTCCCTGAGTCAGTTCTGTCATGAGAAGGCCACAGATGGATCAAAGGATGTTCACAGGCTGTGTGGCTTCTTCTCTCCTCCTGCTGGAGGTTTCCTGCTGCAAAGGGGCCTGTCCCTTGGCTGTCTCACCTCAGCCTCTGCTGTGGCTGGCACAGCCTCTCCTGCACGGATAATGAAGTGCTGGGCTGGGTTGCTGAGGGCCAGGGCGGAGTGTCAGTCAGTGCTGTGTCCCTTGGACACCCTGGACATCAGCCAGGCTGCCCAAGGGCTCCCTCCTGCCCTCGAGGTGTGGGTGGGGCCCTGGGGCTCTGAGCTCCTGCAGGGAGAAGGGTACCTGGACCCCCTCTGGGGGGTGTGGGACCCACGTGAAGAGATGGGATGGAACCCAGGCCCTCTCACGGGCTCGGGAGGTCTCAGGGACCACTTCTGCAAGTGCTTTCTGCCCCTCCACGTTGATTCCCAACGGAATTACCTGCCAAACCGCTGGATAATCTAACCAGACCTGGGCTAGCCCGTAAGTTCTGGATCAGCAGCCAGAAAAGTTCCCTCTGACTGTCAATCAGTTCCAGTGTGTCTCTGCTTCAGGGCAGTCACCAAAGGGGGTCTTGTGCTACGACCCCTTGTTGCAATAAGCAGAGTAACTTTATAGGATTGTTGGGGCCAACTCCACTGATTTCATCCCAAAGTGTGCCAGCATCTGCTGCTGCTCCAGGGGAGGCTTTTAACGGAGCCAGGGCAGGCAGCAGCAGGAGCCACTCTTCTGCTTTACTCATCATTAAAAGTCTCCAGCTCCCCTCCACTCGCAAAGCCCTGCCCTCGAGGACAGAGCTGGGTGGAAAACTTTGCTTTCTGGTTCAACCAGCAAGCAAAAAATGTGTACTTTTGGTCAATTGGAATGATTGTGTGTGGTTTATATTTATTTTTATTCCCCCTGTGGAATGAAGAAACTTGAAATTCCTTCTGGGTTGATTCAACTGTTGGGACTGTTTCAAGGTAAAAATATTGCATTTTTTTGAGTATACTTTTTGAAAAAGGGTGAATCAGTTCATAATTTATTTAATCAATAGTGGTTGATTATATTTTACTGATCCTCCTGAATTTTTTTTTTTCCTCTTTGTCAAGAAGGTCTTCATGGCCCGTTGTGGTGGTTTAATTTAATTTTTTGTTAATGGAATTTTTCTGTATGTCAAGCAGGAAACCTTATGGAGGTTTTTTAAGGGGGGGGGGGAGTGTGATTTCTAAGAAACTAATGCCTTATCTAGAGATTTTACTGCTCTGGTGTTGCCCTGTCACCAGCCCAGGAGGAAACACAGACTGACTTGTAGACCATCAACTCCGAGCCAAAACCTGCTGTGAAGTCAGAGCTCAAGTGCTGTGGTCTCATTTTTTTGTCATGTCCTAGGTTGGGTTTTGTTGATTGTTGGGGGTTTTTTTGGGTTCTGGCTTTTTTTTTTTTTTATCTTGTCTACATCACTGTCAGCCTTCACGGGTGAGAAATGCCACGGAGAAGGTTGGGATCTTTCTTCTTCATGGCACACCCGGCAGCTTTGGAAGCCCTTTGCAGCACAGTGGAAGTTTAGCGTATATTTACTGTAACTTTAGATGAGTTTATTGTGTCTAAAAGTTACATTTTTGAAGAAATCTCGATCTTGGAAGAGTTCAGTGGAGCTCCTGGGATGAGGTTCCTCGTAATTCCTCAGAAATGCTCAATTGCCACATCTTAGACCTCTTTTTTTTTTTTTTTTCCCCAGTAGCCTTTTTTCCCCTCTGGGCACTTTGGGCTGTGCTGAACTAACCTTCCTTGCAAAGGGAATTTATTTCCCTTTGGGTCTGGCTCTCCTTCTGCTCAACAAACCCCTTTTATTACTTTTTCTGGAATCAACAAGTAATTATAGTCCAGAAATAGCAGAGATATTTTTTTTTAATGTGCAAGCAGGCTTACTCACTTTATATCAGACAAAACTTGTCTGCTGTTGACTATGAAGAGTGTATGTAGGACAGAGCACAGAAAATACATATATATTTACCTGGAATTGCACGAGGCTCCCAGGGTTTCTCAAAGTGGTCTTGCAGGAATGTCCTAAATAATAAAACAGGGGAAAACACTCAAGGTATTTGGTAACTCTACCTGTTATTTATCAGCCCTGAAGCTCTGTTTCAGTTCTCACCCCTGACTGAATGCTGCATTTACCACTAGGCTGGCTCCTCTTGGGTCTTGTGGGGATGGAACCAGACTAATCCAAGGGCCGGGGGGAAAGAAGTAATTACCTGACCTGTGGAACTGGGGAATGCCCCTGGCAGAGCATCCCTGGTGACCAGGCTGTGCCAGGGGCTGTGCCAGGCGAGGCTGGGGCAGCTCCTCTGCCATGGCCCACTTTAGCTGCCCATAAACCCGTCAGATGGGGGCTGGATGTTCCCACTCAGGTGGAGTTATTCTCGGGAAGGATCTGATTTGAGAGGGGTTGGCGGGGGGAAGAAAAGTTGGAGGGAAATCATTTTGTCCAGTGTCAGATGTGCTGTGCGGCATCTTCTGGCTTGGAAAGAGGCTGGACACGGAGGCAGTGGCTGATTCCTCAGGTCTGAGGGTTTTCTGGGGCAGAGAGATATGAGATGCTCAATATCCTGCTGCTGGACGGAGGGGGAAAAATTGGATTTAAGATGCTCCTGTGGGTAGTGGAACTCTGCCTACACTAGATCTTACCTTTAGATTTTGGGAAGAAATTGTTCCCTGTGAGGGTTGGGGAGGCCCTGGTCCAGGTTGCCCAGAGAAGCTGTGGCTGCCTCTGGATCCCTGGAAGTGTCCAAGGCCAGGCTGGACAGGGCTTGGAGCAGCCTGGGCTGGTGGAAGGTGTCCCTGCCCATGGTGGAACAAGATGGTCTTTAAGATCCCTTCCAACCCAACCCAATTTATGATTCTGTTTCTCCACAAAAGAGTGAGTTGAATGCACTGTATGTGTCACACAGTGCAAACCAGCTGGAATGCAGGATCCTGCAGAGGCCATGGCTTTCCAGAGGTGCAGCAGAGAGCACTAAACCTCCTTAAAATGTGAGTGCAGAGGTGCTGGTAAGTCTGGATTGCATTAATTCTTTGGCACTTCGCAAATGTGCCTCGATTTTCAACTAAAACAAGGACATTTGAGATGTTGGAAACATTTTGGCTGCCAGCAAATGGCCCTAAAAACATGAGGCTCTACTAGACATCTGAGATGCAGCACTTCAGGTGATCTAGATGTGGGAATTCTGCTGAAAGCCCTTGCAAACATCAACCCCAAAATCCCAGCTGGGCTGAGGACATGTCATGCAGCATGTCCCCTCCCTGTGCGACCACAGTGTAAGAATTAATGTCATGGGCATCTCATGGGTGGATGACAAACCCCTTCTCATCTTGACAGCTGGTGGGAATTTTCAGTGGAAAAAGGAATTTCATAGCGGTGTGGGGTTTTTTTAAGGTAGATGCAGAATATGATAATCAAGTGGAGGTTCACTTCATGCCTCAAACTGACACGTGATAGAACTTGTTGTGCTGTAGCAAAATACATAGATTATTTTCAAGTGTCAGGAGCACAGTTAGCACAGGAAAAGGGTCTCCCAAATACCTGAAGTCAGGTTGGATCTGCTTTGTGGGTCCTGGAAACGGTTTTTAATGGATCCTGCCTTCAGTGGGGAGGGGGATGAAGAGGTTTTATACCCAGCCTTGAGCAGTCACTGAAGGCTGGCTGTGAACCCCTCCCAGCTGTGCTGCCCCGAGCTTTCCTGGTGCCTCCAGGGCTGGGTTCAGCTGGACACACCCGGCTCTGGTCCCGGCAAGGGGCTCTTTTTCCTGTGGAAATGAGCTTGGGAAGGGAGAAAAAACAGATTTCTAAAATGATACAGCCTGTCCTGTAACCTTGGTGGGTTTTTTCTTACCATATCCCTAACCCCAGCTTTATCTGGGTGCAAACAGTGGCTCTGAAGAGCAGCTCTCCTGTCCTTCCCCGTTGCACAGCGAGCAGTGTCGTCTCTTAGCTGCTGGACAAGGTGGTTCGTGGGAGCAGAGCGTGCTTATCTGCCTGTCCTCAGGCTCGAATATGGGAAGCAAGTGAAGCATAAAATGCTCAGATGCAGAGCAGATCAACCAGAGGGAAAATATTAATTCCTATTTTTCCGAAGGCACCCGCTTTTGTTGGTTTTGCTCCCTGCACTGAGCTGGGTTATACAGATGGTCCCTCGGTGTTGTGTGTCTCTGACTGAACTGGTGTTTTCATCTGTGACAGAAAGTATAAACCAGGCCATAAATACAGCTTTGGACTCCAGGTCAAAAGAATAAATCAAAAAAAAAAAAAAATCACAACCAAAAGACAGCCAGCATTGCTTTCAAAACCAGCTTGCAAAAATTTTTACACTCTCATTATGTGCAAGATGCTCTTGGGTAGCATCAGGAGTTTGTAATTTTTCACTGTGTATTTGCTAGATTAAAAAAGAAAACCAGTTCCCTAACTGTAGCATCTCCCTGATCTATTTGTACCTACTGAGATGTGGTATGGTGGTTTGTTTGGTCCTGGAACACACCAGATTTTACTGCCAGAGTCAGCGCTGGCTGAACTTCTGAGTTGCACATTTCATGGTGCCTTTGCGAATCTGGGGGGGGTTAATTATTTCTCCCCCCCCCCCACACACCTCAAGACAGTTCGAACATGTGGTGAGCAGAACATGGTGTTATTTCTTGGCCAAAAAGGGTTTAATGATGAAAACTCTGTTTCTAAGGTAGATCTGGTGGAAAGCTGTGTTGGGGGGTGTTTTCGGGCAGCTGAGGATCGTCTTTGAACGGTTTCTCTGGTCAGCAGCTTCCGAAAGCAGAAGGTGTGGAAGCTGAACGTACAATTGCTTGGGATTTTAAACTGGAAACGTATTTAGAAAGCAGAAAGACCTTAAGGGAAATGAGGTAAAAATAGCTGCAAAACAAGGCAAAATTGAAGAGGAAGAGAACATTGATATTCAGCGTAGTCGCTTCTCGTGGAGACTGACGTGAACAGCCCTGCTGGGAAATTACATTATTGTTGTTTAAATGCCGTGGAAATCCAAATAAAGACTAGGAAGCTACAGGATGTTCTCTGAGGACACAAGATTTGCTGTAAGAAAATAAACGGTTACGCTCAAACACCTAAATGTTGATATAAAGACGTGGAAGTTAAAAGGCTTTCACAGAGCAGCACGTGACAGGGATGTCCCAGGGCACTGGCTGGACTCGCAGTCAGATAGTCTCAGTGTGTCCAAAGTATTTGAAGTTCACATGGTGTCCTAGGAAAGCAGGATGGGAGCCAAGTCATCAAAGAATGGTAACAAAACTAATGGAGTTAATGTCTGTGGTGTCCAGGAGTTGGGCTGCAGTAGCAAAGTGAGGGATGGGGGTTGTTTCTGGAGTCCTGAAATATCCTCACTGGTGGATGAAGAGCATCCCTGAGCGGGGTGGGATCCCCATCCTTGGGGCCAGCCCTGATGCAGGGTCAGGCTGGGACCCCCAGCCCAGTGCCATCGCTTGGCCATGTGGGAGATGCTACCCCAGAGCAACTGCACGTGTGGCCCCATCAGAAGAGCAGCTCTGGATGGGTTTTTGAAGTCAGAACAGCCCCATGCAAGAGTCACTTGTGGGAAAATTCTACCCTGAGTTCAAGGCTGTGATGGGAGGTCACGGCTTTCCCTGCAGCCGTGGCTGGAAACTTATATACAGATCCCATAGAGCTGCTCTTGGCTCGGGACCAGCTCCCACTGAGCTCTGCTGCTGCTGAGTATGAAACAGGGGATGGTCGTTTGCCAGCTGCTTTGTCACCTGCTTGGTTTTTGAAGAGCCATTTTTGACATCTCAGGTGAGTTCCTTCTTGCTCTTCACGCTCATTACATTCAAAGGCAAGACATTGGCAGAGCTGAGGAAGGAAAAGACCTGGACCTCAGGGCAGGCTGCCCCAAATCCCCCCCAGCCACAGCTTAGGGAGCAGATCAAATATAACCCCCCGGAGGATGGAGCAGCCTTCTGTGGGCACCTTCCCAAGATAACCCTCAGTCGCCACGCGCCCGTTTTATTTTGGCCCCGGCTGGGAAGGAGCAGAGAAAGCTTTTTAGATTTGTCACAGATGAGATGCTGAGCATTTCACAGCAACATTTCTGTCTTCAAATAGACAGTCGGTGGCTTAGTGTATTTGTGGGTGGCCAGGTGGCTGTCACAGCTGTGCCGTGCTGCTGGAGGTCGCCCCGTGACACCCGGGACGGGGAGCAGAGGGGATGGTGCTGCTCGGTTCCACCACTGAGGAGCTGGAATGCTCTGGAGGATGAGTTTTCTGGGGAGGTGGAGGGATTTCTGCTATCATCGGTTTCCAATTGCCTAAAATTTTTAACTGTCTATTTTCAAATGTACAATAACATACAATAAAGTTACGTGTGATTGTCAGAAATAGGCACTTAGTTCAGAAAGGCCTTTGCCTAAATTTGTAATAAGAGCAAAAGCCTTTGCTTAAATTTATAATGAGACCAAGTGGTGGAAGATGCTAAGAAAGGAAGTTATTACGTGGCAATTGTCTGCTGAAAAAGAGAGGGAGGGACGTGAGTCTGGCAGAAAAGGGACTTTTTTTTTTTCATTTAATTGAGTTATGACAAAACTCTCAGTTTTTTCTGCATATTCTACACTTCACAAAAATTACCACGTGCTGAGTGGGAGTGAGGATAGAGCCTTAAGAACCACAAATGCAGAGAGGGAAATTCTTCTGGGATAGTATAGAGGGGAGGGGGGGAAAACCCAGCCCCAGCAGGAATTCAGGCAGAGATGTTCAGAGCGTCTAAATTTGGATGCTGGATTTTTGTAGCCCCAACAAGTCTCACTTGTGAGGTTTTGTTCTGTTTTTTTGGTATGGTGGTTTGTTTGGTTGTTTTTTGTTTTTTTTTTTTCCTTCTCAATATTAAAAAGAAAAGTGCTCCTTGCAGTCTGGGGTGGGTTGCAGTGGGATAGCGAAGGAGAGGGAAACGGGGCAGCCTCTGGAGCCTGCACTTGTGGAGTTGCCTGCAAAGGGCAGAGTTGATATTATTTATATAAAACATGCCAAAGCCCACGTGGAGTCTGGGGGATTGGACTGGATAAAACTAGAATGAAATCCCAGCTATTCTGGGAGTTCCTGCAGGGGGTTTTATTCCCACCAGCCTCTGGTGCTGCTGAGCAGTTGTGGGGAGAGCTTGGCAATAAGGATGTGTATGTGATGATAGCGTTGTATCCAAAGAAATATTTTTAGCTTCCTTGTTTTTCCTTAAGGAAAATGACATCCTGCTTGTCACATTCTGATGATGATTTTAATTTGTATTAATATGAGAAGAAATGGAAGCTGTGGGACCACATACAGAGCAATGTCCTGAGCAGCAGTGAGAAAACCTGCCAAAAAGCCAGAGGAGAAGAATATGAGGAAATATTTTCTTCTTATTGCTGCAAGAAAAATATTTACTGTGGGATATCACTACATTTCATGGAATCACAGAATGGATTGGGTTGGAAGGGATCATCTCATTCCCCCCCCTGCCATGGGCAGGGACACCTCTCACTAGCCCAGGTTGCTCCAAGCCTCCTCCAGCCTGGCCTTGGGCCCTTCCAGGGATCCAGGGGCAGCCACAGCTTCTCTGAGCAACCTGTGCCAGGGCCTCCCCACCCTCACAGAGAGGAATTTCTTCCCAATATCCCATCTAACCCTGTCCTCTGGCAGCGGGAAGCCATTCCCCCTTGTCCTGTCACTCCATCCCGTGTCCAAGTTCCTTTCCAGCTCTCCTGGAGCCCCTCCACCCTTCTCTTCTCCAGGTGATCGCCCCCTGCTCTCCCAGCCTGTCTCCAGAGCAGAGGTGCTCTAAGAGCTAACAAAATGTCATAAAATCCCAGATACTGGTGATTGGCATAGTTTTGTCTGACTTACTGCACCTGCAATGTCCCTGTGCTGGGAGTTTTGATGGCTCGTGATTAACAGCAGGGAGGGGTAAATTCAACCCAGTTTCCCGCTCATGGCAGAGGGGGTGGAATGAGACGATCTTTAAGGTCCCTTCTAACCCAAACCATTCTGTGGAAGTGCTTGAGCAGCCTCCTCAGGAGCATTCTGTGATCCCAAAGCATGTATTCCTTGCATGCTTTAGTAGCTGCAGGGATTATGGGCTGTAGGACACAGCACTGACACATTCTCACACTGCTTGCTGCCCTAAGCCAACTCAAAAGCACTTTTTGAAGGTGTCAGGCAGCAAGAAAACCTGTAACAAGCCCTGCAAGGATTTCAGCACACTGGCTGCTCTGTAGCATCGGCTGCTAAGGGAGTGGGGAGGGCTGATTTTTTTTTTTAATATAAATGTCTTTTTTACAATCCCCTCTGCAAAGAAAACTGTGTTTGGATGCTTCTCTGTTCCCATTTAGGCAGTAACTCCATGTGAGAAGGCTCATATCTGTTAGTAAATTAGACACTGAGGAGGCGACACAGTTTATTAAATTACGCAGTGAAACAGGCACCAAAAGGTTCATTGAAGGAAACAGCACAGAATTAATCCTTCCTCTTTGCAGTCTTGAAACGGCCTCCCGTACAAATTAGATTCTGTGAGAAAAAGGATGAAAGAGGAAAAACCTGGAAGAAGGGAAAGAGTGCCTGGGCTCCACCTGAATTCAATGAGCACTGCATCTGGTACCACCCTGCTCCTGGCATTGCAGTTATTCCCAAGGGCTGACTTCCCAAATAAAGCTGAGCGGGGAGGGGAGAACAGGGCTGGGAGATGCCGTGAGGATCAGACTGAGGGTCACCAGCACCACACCTGGGGCACCACATCCTTTAGGACATGTGGCCACATCTTCTCCTGAAGAGACCTTCTAGGCAGGCACATGTGAAATATCTGCTGCCCTTTGAAAATAAAGTACCTCTGATGTTTTGTTTTGTTTTTTTTTTTTTAAGCACTGCTTTTATTAATGCTGTCCCTCTATAAACACAAGTGTAAGGCAGCTGCATCCCTTAGNAACTTTAGGTGATGTGAAGAGATGGGGGGGGGGGGGAAAAATATGTCCAGACTTTGGTCACTATTTGAATAAGTCATAAATACTGATTTTTTGGGGGTTTTTTTTGAACATGAAGGGTATTACTGACTCCATATAGCTCCTCCAAATCACGCAGGGCTGTGACCTCAAGCCCACTCTTTGCTTGCAAAAGGCAGTTTAAAGGAGAAATGGGGGGGGGGGGGTTTGGAGGGGGGGAATAAAAGCCGGGATATTGATTTGATAAAAATCCAGCATCACCTTTGATACTCTGTTAAAGTTACACTAAAGGGTAGCTGGCACAGCTTCCAGAGGGATAATTACAGCCCCAGTCTGAGTAATGTCTGCATGCTTTGGGCTTGCAAAGTGATCTGCCTTTATTAGAAGGAGCTTGAATGAGAAATGGAGGCGCTGATCCTTCCTGGGTTCAATAGCTGGCATATTTTACATATCTGCCTGCTGTAAAACTGTTTTCTATAGTGCTTCATAACAGCAAAGCTGCAGGGAGCCAAGACAACAAGCTGTGGCAGTGCTGGCCAAAGCCAAGGGGGTTATTTCCAGCAGCATATTGTGTTCTGCCTCCTCTGTACAGGAGAAGTTGTGGCTGTGGATGGTCACCCACAGCTGGGAATTAGTCATGGGAATGGAGGGACCCAGTCCTTCAGGATGTTCTGGGACCAGCAAAAATACCTTGCCCATTCTTATGGATGGGATCACAGCCTTTCCTTGGATAGACTCTCACCCCTCAGGGTATCACTGGGTAGGCTTAAAAGCTGCATTTTAAAAGGGCCTTAATGAAAGGCACAAATAATGAGGTGGTTGTAAAAACTCTTTCCCAGCTCTGGTTGGAGCCCAGGCAACTCCGACAAATTTTCCCACCCCGTCCTTACCGCTGGAATTGTCCGTTCCTTAAAAGTAGTGTTAATACCAGGAGGTTATCCATGAAACATGGGACTATCCAGGGTTAATAGGATTGGCACTGCTGTTGTTTTCTTCAGCTGGTGAATTTGCAGGAGAGGTGGGTAGGGACACAACCTTCCCCCTGGACCTCAGGAAGAAGATGGAGTAACGCCAAATCCTCTCCTTGCTGCTGTGCTGCTCCAAGCCCTCTGGCCCTGAAGGGTTTCCAGTTAGGAGCTGCCACGCTCCTGGTCTGGTTTCTCATAGAGATGGCATGTCTGGAGGACTTGAAAGTGTTTAAGCCAATTAAGATGTCTGGCCCTGCTCAGCACTTCAATTCTTCTTGCTCCATTGCAGGCTGTTTTATCTCTGTCCTCTTGGAAAGATGCTCATCTTCAGATAAAACCACAGCTGGCCGAGGCTAAATCCAGGTACTGCACCAGGAGCATTGCTGGAATGGCTGATGGATGCAGGGGGTGGCTTTGGCGTGATGTAGGGTCAGAGGGGGGCTGTAACACCACCACAGGCTTCGGGAGCCGCCTCCTCCGGGGGTGACTGTGACTGGGGCGTCCCCGGGGCTGACCTTGGAGCTGCAGCAGTTGCTGGTGGTAGAGCTGGTAACACCCCTCGGTGACTCGCTGTGGCTGTCAGGGAACTCACGGCTTCAATTCAAAACCCTGCCTTGTCCTTGCTGCCTCGTGCATTTTAGACACCTCTTTTTTATACACCTCGCTTCACGCAGTGACTGGCGCTGCCACCTTGGCCACACTGGGCTGGTCCCCCAGGGGGACAGACAGCCCCGAGTATCTGATGTGGTTGCTTTCCCACCAGGCTCTCCAAGCTCTTTGTTATGGGCAAAGCCATCCTGTGGGGACATGGGGTGCGGGCTGGGTCCCACCTTCCTCCCCGAGCACCAGTCACAGACGAGCACCATTAGAAAACTGGAATCTTTTACTGAGATTTTACTGTTAATTATTTTTCTTGTTAATGATTTTTCATTATTTATGATTGTTTATGTTTAATTATTTTTTATAAAGATTAAATGCCTAAAGATCAAGGGGCCTGTGGGGCCAATAGGGCCCGTGAGGTTAATGGGGCCGATGGGGCCTGTGTACCCTAAGGTGATCCTGGTCCTGTCCCTCAGCTGGAGCTTCCCCTTGGATGTCTGAGGCTTGGGGTTCAGCTTCTGTGCGGGTGTCATCTGCAGAGCTCTGTGCACAGGAATGCCGTGGAGGGCTGAATCCTGGCCCTGGATGCCCAGAGGCTGCTGCTGGCGTAGCTGTGGAGTGTCCCGGTCCAGCTCTGCGGAGAGCAGGGCGATGCTGGAGGTGTGGGGCGGAGGCATCTGCCTTGGCGCAGTGCCGCTGATCCCGGCGCTGCCTCTCAGTTTGGAGCCCGCCCAGATTCCCGACGGGCCGGGCTGGGGCTGCAGTGTCACGGTGGCCCCTGGACACCCGAGGTACGGCAGTGTCACGGAGCCCCGGCCGTTGCCATGGAGACACACGCCCCCAAGCAGCTGGCAGTGGCAGCGACAGGCGGGACCCGGCCCTGGGCAGCCCCCGCGCTCCGATCGCGGGGGTCTTGGCGGATCCCGATCCCCCCGCGCCGCCGGTCCTGGCGGGTCCCTCTCGGCCGCTCTTCAGCCCCTTTCTGCCGGCGGGGAGCGCGTGGGGATCCCCCGCACAGCGGAACGGGGGCACCTCCTCTTTGGTGACACCACCCAGGAGGTTTGGGGGCCAGGGGGCTCTCTGGCTGCTCCAGCATCCCCCCTTCCCTTCCGAGCGGCTCGGGAAGGGTCGGGCTGTCTGGAAATCTTGGCCCTGTTACTACACGATGATTTCCTACACGAGATGGCGCTCTCTGCCTTCCAATAAAGCAAAATGCAATTATCATTAGGGGTTTTTTAATTACCCCACCCCTTTTCTCGCCACCCCCCAGCACCGCCTGGTCCCTTGGCCACAGGGATGCTCCAGGACTGAGGATGGCGACCAGGAACAGCTCTGAGCCCGGGGGTTTCCAATCTGGAGGCACAAGTACAAGTGTTCAAGAACACCCCACCACCCCCACGTCCTTAAAAGAGGGAGAGGCTGCTAATTGATTTTTCCACCTTAATTTAATACTCCATTTGCACAGCCCCATCCTCCAGCTCGGATGCTTTGCCCTGTCGATGCCCTGGCCTAGCAAAGCAGGGGGTCTGTCCCTAAAGCTGGAGCACGAGGTGGCCCCCCAGGCTGGGATGTGGACCCTGAGAGGTTCCTGGGTGCCCAAGGCCTCGCTGTGGGGGCTGGGCCAGCCCACCCCTTTCACCCGCACTAAGGGGCTTCTGAAATCCCTCTTTGGAAGCAAGAGTGGTTTGGGAGGGAAATGTGATAGGGGAGCTGATGGTGCCCTTTGCCAGCCAGCATTAAAAATTGATGTGCATGATGGGCTCTTCCAAATAAGTCCAGGAAGGATGAGTTCCTGCCTCCTCGGAGATGCTGGCCAGCACTCCAGCTGCACCCCCTCTCAGCCAGCACCCCCCGGGGACCGGGCGCCAGCAGGGCCCTGATGTCCCTGTGCCCAGTGATGGGCTCTGCTCCCCCCCGGAGCGGGATGCAGAATGTCGGTGCATGTTGGGATGAGGGATACCTGTGTCTGGGAAGCTGGGTGTCCCACAGGACGAGCAGGGTTGGCTGGCACCTGCTGGGAGGCGATCTGGAGGGCAGGGATGGGGGGCACCTGGAGGACAACAGGGAGCAAGGAAACCTGGTGGGAAGCGATGTGGAGTCCTGGATGGGGAGGGATGCAGGTGCTCAGGAGGGGTGGGATGTGGGGTGCCCCGTCAAGGTCAGAGGCCAGGTTCTCCCGGAATTAGGGATACTCAGGAGGGATGGGGGTGCCAAGTAGGGGAGTGCTGAGGATAACGCTGGAGCACGGGATGCGGAGTAAGGAGAGGGGCAGGATGCTGAGCTCCCCGGGAGGGGTGGGATGGGATGCTGAGCTCCCGGGAGGGGCGGGATGGGATGCTGAGCTCCCCGGGAGGGGCGGGATGGGATGCTGAGCTCCCGGGAGGGGTAGGCAGGGCGGGCCGGGGGGCGGCTCCACGTAGCTCATTAGCAGGAGGCAATTTAATATTTATGAAGTGTTCTTGTTTGAATCCCAAGTCTTCGGCTCCAGTTACAAGGAGCTGCGTCACCCTGCGATCACATGGTAATTGTTGCTATTTCCAGGATCCCAGCCTCGCAGAGTGGCACAGGAGCTCTTTCCCCTTTTCTTGTCTTTTTCTTTTTCTTTTTTCCCTTTCCCCTTCTTTCCTGCTGGTTTTGGCGTTGTTTTTGGTCTCCCCTCGGCCGGGGGGCAGCGCCGGGGGATGCCGGGGCCGCTGCCCTGAGCCGGGGCGGGCAGAGCCGCCCCCTGCCCCTCGCCGCTGCCCGGGGAGCCGCTCCATGAGAGCGGGACCGGGCTCGGCACCCCCAAAATGACCGAGCTGGAAGGGGACTTCACCAAGCTGCTGCTGCTGAAGGAGGAGCGGATCAAGGAGCTGGAGCGGCGCCTGGGAGAGAAGGACGAGGAGATCCAGGAGCTGCGCCGGCGGCTGCACAAATGCCAGTCGGTGCTGCCGGCCCCCAGCCCGCACATCGGGCCCCGCACCACCCGCGCGCAGGGCATCTCGGCCGAGCCGCAGACCTACCGCTCCTTCCACGACCTCCGCCAGGCTTTCCGAAAGTTCACCAAGGCCGAGAGGTAGGGATGGCACCCCCTCGCCCAAACCCCTTCCCGAGTCGGGCGGCCGGGACCCCGCACTCCCGGCACGGATCGCGCCCGGCGGGTTGGAGGGAGCGCTGGGAGCATTCGGGACCCTGAGCCGCCGGGAAGGAGCCCTGCGGGGGATCGCGTAGCCCGGACCCCCCTCCCTTCCCTCTTCCCTTTCCCGCCGCGGCTCCGCTCCGGCTCCCGGGGGATGCTTGGCCGGGCAGCGGGGGGGCGGCGGTGCCTTCGCGGCGCTGGGAAAACTTTGCAGCGGGGCCGGGAAGTTGTTGGAGGGGCCGCTGCTCGGGAGCCGCCAGCCCCCTCCGGCAGCCCCATCCCCGGGGCGGGAGCCGCCCCCCACCCCGGACCCCCTTCCCCGGCCCGATCGTCCCCTCGCGGTCCCCGAAAACCAGAGCCCGCGTCACTCCACGCGTGGGCTCCGCGCGGGTGCTTCGCCTCCTGTTCTCCGGGCCGGACTCGCTGATCTTGGAGGGCTTTTTCCACGTTAACGATTCCATGATCCTGTTCCCCACGGAGGGGTTTCGTCGGGCGGGACGTGGGGTCTGCATCACTCAGCCCGGCGTCTCCGGGACCCTCCTGCCTTCGTGCGTGGTGTGGAAAAGGGGGAGCGCTGTGCCGGCTCCCGGGGGCCTCAGTGAGACGGAGAAGTTGCTGAGGGTTTTGCTTGTGATGGAGAAGTTCCGTGTGACCGCAGCGCTCGGCACCGAGTGTCACCCTCCTTCGGGCAGGAGCTGTGGCCGGTGCTCGCCGGGCAAGGGATGGTCTCGTTCCCTGTGTGTGTGGCGATCCATTTCAGCAGAATCATTCCCGACAGGATTTCTCGTAGCTGCGGGGGGTGGGGATCCACACCGCTCTCCTCGGTCCACTCACCAAACACGCCCAGAGCGAACTGCTGCCCTCTCCTCCTCGGCTGTCCCCTGCCCTCTGTTAACAAGACCATTGCTCCTTTAAGGATAAACGAGGAGCACTTGGCTTTGGGCTTTTCTTTTTTTTTTTTCAAATTATTCTTTTTCCTGACTGTCTGTGGTGATGTAATAAAGCAAACCACACTGCCCAAGGAAGGGGTGAGTGCCTGCCATGTCCATTTGTCCTTCCCTAGGGTAGTGCATCCCTTCACACCCCTGTCCAAAGCACAGGCTGTGCACTATGGGCAGAGAGAAGAACTCACAGCCCGCTTTGCCATTGCTTTGTTTTGGATCATCCTGAGCCTTGGCTGCTGCAGGTGAGGGTGACAGCAACCTGGCACCTGCGGGACAGACAGGGCCCCCGGTGCCCCACCCCTGTGTAATAACTTATTTAGAAGTTGTTAAACCTGCTCATGGCTCTAGTAAGGTTTAGTCCTGGCCTGAGGCTTTTCCCTGCTGTTCCCAGTTAAGGCTGGGCCAGAAGACGCTGCGTCCCTGTGATGCTGTGAAGGTCGTTTGGCCCATCCTGCATCGTTCCCATCACCCAGAGATGATGTTTCAGTGGGCAGGAAAAACTCTTGGTGGGGCCTGGAGGCAATTCCCATTGCCCTCCAGGCTGGAACTTCATCCCCCAGCATCTCCCCATAGCTCAACCTGGCTCATGGTAGCCATGACAATGGTAACCAAGCCAGTCTGGGATTGCTTTCGGGTTTTAATTCTTAATTCTTCTGTTAATTCCGCTCAACTCTTCCCCCGTCTCATTGCCGGGAGAGCGACAGGCAGACTCCCGCTGTACTGAACGCGCTGCTCCCTCAGCCTCCCTGCCCCTCCTTGCCCCCACAGTCATACCCACGCGTGGGGTCAGTCCTGGGCACTGCTCCAGTTGCAGGGCGCGGCCCGGGCGCGGGTCAGAGGGCTGTGCTGCACTCGGGCTCTGCCAAGAGCATGACGATGTTTCCCAGTTTTTGATGCCGACCGGAGGCATAAGTGGGTCTGTCTGGTGCCAGCTCCCTTTAGTGTCTCTGGGGGTTTCTCTGGCTTTTGCATCTAAAAACTGCTGACAGCTTGTGGCTAATTTATTTGTGGGGGAACTGAGGTACTTCCAACAGTCTCCTGCCTTTGTTTTAGCGACAGCATCATCGTAACTGTCCATCCCAGAAGTCTTCAGGTCCCTGAGAGCCTGGAGATGGGTAATACCTCTTCTCCAAAACCCAGAGACAACCTGCAGAGCATAAAACCCACAAGATGATGTTTAGACCAGTTTGTTTTGTGCCTCGATTTCAATTTAATACCAAGAGAAACCATTCTATCCAGATCTGAGATCAACCTTCAGGCACTTTTTCACCTCTGAAGATGCAGTTATTGACAATGTTATTAACTGTATTTAGGGCAAACTGGTGTGTAATATACACTGACATCCAAAGCTTTTAAGAAGTTGAAACTAGCAAACAATGGGATGGTAGAAACTCGAGAACGGTTAAATCCCAGCTGAAAGCAGAGAAGGGAGTTTGGCAATGTGTTGTAGCCTCTTGTAGCCTGTCCCTGTCATGGGTGGCAAGGTCAAACCTGCAAAGATCCAAGGAAACGGGATGTGAAAACAGGAAGGTGTTGAAAAACGTGTTATCTTTTGTCTGGAAGTGTGTTTTTATCCCTGATAATTCGGTGTATAGGTTTTAGTGGCAGAAAGCATTGTCGTGTAGATGCTCAGGTGTACAGAGCTATCCGTGTATCTGTATGCAACCTATAAATCAGATTTTTCTTTCCAAGCAGTCAGGATGCTGCCACTTTTTATGCCTGTTTTACAAAATAATTCTTCCCTGTTGTTTCCTTGATCCTGCTGGTGGAGACCTGAGTTGAGAAAGGAGACACATTTTAAACGATTCATTAATTTCTGTTTGGTCAGCGAGTTGTTCCTCACTCGTACCCACGCCCGGGGAGTGTTTCGGACCCCACACGGCTGCGGTGCCGCCCAGTACAACACCTGGCAATACAAAGAAGGAAAACCCATTTGTCGCTGTGTTTTCTGGCAGGGTAAGAGCCATCCTTGGCGTGGCTGGATGATGCAGCAGCCGAGGCACTTTGCTAATGCCTCGGGAAGCGGTTCCCGGGAAGGGCTCCCCAGTTGCTAAGCAAAGGCGCTGCCGCGGTGCGAGCGCTGCGGGTGATAAACCAGGCGAAAAGTAAATGCAAAGCACTTACCAGGACTAACAGCCGGATAAGGATGCTCCAGCCTGCCCCGCTCCTGCGGCAAAGGTGCTTTGTGGGAACCCGAGCGGAGCTAATCGGCGGGTTTTCAGCACCCAAAGGTGCTTTGTGCCACGCCAGCGAGCGACGTGAGCCGTAATCCCCGTCTTTAGATCATTCCCCCCCCCCGCCCCGATGAATTCCACCGACTGCCTTCTTTACTTCAGAGGTGCAGTGTCTAATTCCAGCTTCATCCTGCTTATTTGGGTCGACCAGCCCTGCTCAAACCAGGGCAACGTGAAATCACTCTGGAAACTCTTAAATGTTTTGCGACAGTGACTCGGTCTTTGCTGGTATTGATGTGGCAGAGCTGCGCCTGAAAGTCGTGGCCGTACAGGCAATTACACCTTTTGTGTGTGATTACACCCTCAGCTTTGCAAATTTACTTTGGACTCTGCCATCCCCGTGTTTTTCCAGGTCAGCTTGTGTCCGACACGGTGCTACAGCCTCAGCATCATTGAAGACAAGAGGAGTTTCACCACCCTCGTGACCTACACATCCTTCCTTGCTACACATCCCTAACTTTCTCCACAACTTTTTAGCGAGTTTTCCCCTTTTTTTACTTTATTTCGGGAAGTGTTTGCCACAAGGTGGCAGTGGGGTCTCACGTTTAAGGTGAGGTGTTGGGGTGTTTTGTGGTTTCAGCCTCCCAGCCCTGGCTCAGTCCTGCAGGTGGTTTTCCAGGTAACAGCCTGCTGTGACTCTCATTCCCTCTGCTTCCACCTTCTGTGAGGTGCTGGGGATGCTCTGCTGAGGGCATGTGTCCACCCATGGTGTTTAAACTCGGTATTAAAGGCTTTGGGTGGTTTACCTGGGGCTGTGGAGGGAGGACTGGAGCACCTGCTCTCGACTGTGTGGCTCCAGCGCTCACAATAAGCTGCTGTTTGATGACGGCTGTGGCAGGACCAACCCATCTCCTGGCTGCTCATGTTGGGCTTCGGGGGCTGCTCAGGCCAGTGCCAACCATGCTGAGGGTAAAAACTGGGCAACCTGTGAGGCCTCCGGTCCAAAACTCAAGGCAAGGTCCTCTTCAAAGCTGGACTGGGCTGCTGGGGCTGCCCCGGCCTGAAGCGAAGGGATCTCCTGCCCAACCCTGGGGTTCTCCATCACTCCTCCCTCCCTTTAACAGCTTTGGCTCACAGCTCACCTGCCACCTCCACAGCACTGGAGCTGGTCTGTAGAGGGCTTCACCCACCCTCCAACCCCACTGAGCAGGGCGAGGAAGTTCCTCCCTCCCTGGAGCAGCTGGGGCTGTGTCCTTCCACCCTCATCCCTCTTTCTGGGAACTCAGCTCCCCCGCCACGGGTGCCTGAGCTGCGTTAATTTAGACATGATCTCATCATCTGCCGGCCACTAAAGCAATATCGATCCTCCATGTGAAAAACAACCCAACTGCTTCCCCAGTACCTGGAACCACCATCCCCTGGGGCCTTGGGAGGCTGGAAAATAAGCATTTGCCTCACCTTTTTCCTATTGGGGGACAAATGTGCAACGTGCTGCCAGTGTGTAACGTTTCAGTTCTGGTAAGGACAACTTTCAAGCTCAGAAAAGGACAGTTTGGGATGTAGCTCATGTAATATTTGATACCACTAAGCAGCTGTGCCTTAAATTAGTTTAAACAGGGAGGTTTTGCTATCTCTGAGTCTTCTGTGTGTCTGCTATACCTCTTTAGCAATACCTCTGTAAGGATCAGCATTGCTTTCCAAAGCTCAGAGGAAGGATAGCAGTAATTTTGACAATAATTGCTACCCTAAAAAATGCCTCTCTTCCCTCCTTTACCCATCACTGATCCACTCCCATCTGCTCCCGGTGTGCTGTGGCAGCACATTCCTGGGATATTTCATCCCTGGGTGATTGACACTGAAGATCAGAAGGATTTTATTGGATTGAATTATATTGGCAAAGGAAGAATTAATGCTGCTCTTGTTGCTTGTTGTGTCGGGAGCACTTTGCTGGCTCGGAAGGGGGAAAATCCAGAGGGAAGTTGGACCGGGTGTTATTCAACTTCGGGAAGAGCTGGAAAATGCTGAGCAAAGGGGGAGACTGAGATGGGAGCCGGACTATTTGCTTGGTGAATCTCCTCTCTGCTGATTTGGAGGGAGCAACTCAGTCTGTGGCGTGAAGCGGTGGAGGGCGTTGAGCGAAGCTGGGAGACGAGCGGGCTGTTGCACAGCGTAGGAAGAGGGACACAAAAGGTCACCGGGTGCCTCGAGAGGTCCAAGGTCAGGCAAATAAGCAGAAGGGTTTCAGAGAGAGAGGGAGAGGCAAATGTTTATTGTTAATCAATTGGAATCATTTCCCTTCTTTTAATTTTTAATGGGCTGAACTTTACTGCTCCCCCCTCCCTTTGGTGCACAGGCCTGAAAATCGAGCCAGGGCGCGGGGAAGTCGCGCTCCCAGAGGGCATCGGGTGGCACCTCTGCGCCGGGGACAGCTCGGCGTCCGTCTGTCTGTCTGTCTGTCTGTCTGTCTGTGCCCAGCAGCCCCGCTGCCCCACGCTGCCTCTTCCATCACGTCCAGTCGGTGCTTCCTCGAGGGCAGAACGGCTTCGCCGCTACGGCACCACGGCAGGAGCGGCCGAACGGAGCTCTCCCTTCCGCTGCCTGCGGAAGTGGCAGAGAGCATGTACTCATTTGTGTATTTGACGTGAAGAAAGGTGAAGAAAGGAGGGGCAGGATGGCAGAATTGACGTTTTTCTGGGTGGTTTTTAATGAAAAGTTGAAATATTTGGCTTCGGTTTTGTGCTGACACAACAGCCCAAGCCTGACCACCCCCATCACGGCCAGCAGCTCGTGCATGACCTGCTGGGTTGCACCACCCTCATAGTGATGCCATGGGGTGGCTGAGTATCCCTGGGCCCGGGCCCAGGCCCAGGCCCAGGCCCAGGCCCAGGCCCAGGCCCAGGCCCAGGCCCGGGCCCAGGGATGAGCCGCCCAGCCCCGGCTGACGCAGCCTCGCTCCCAGCGGCGTCATCGCAAATTCTTCCTTGGGCCTATTTTTAAATGCCCCAAGTCATGAGGCTTTCGGTGCCTCCCTTGGGGGACTCAGCCACAGGCAGAGAGATTTCCAGGCAGCTGCCAGATTACCACGTAACCCACCTTCTGCCTGCCCGCAGCTTGTTCCCAGTCCCCGAAAATCTGGTGACACAAGCTTCGAACCTACAGCTGCGCTCCCAGGCAAGGCCAGGGTAAACTGCTTCTCTCTCTTGGAGCTTTGGTTGGGATTTATTATTTTGAAGTGATTATTCCCTTCAAAAAACATAAAAAGGAGACGGGATCTTGTGTTGTTTTTCCATGGCAGCTCTTGGACGTCATGTGGTTCGGAGGAGAAAAAGGGTCCTGTGTCCTGCCTGCTGCTGCATTTTTAATAGCAGCACACAGATGTGGGCAAATGTGGTGGTTTAAACAGCTTGGCCACACTCACTCTTTATTTGGCCTCTTTTTAGTCCCAGCAAGTGCCATTTTGGTCAGAATTAGACCACGGAAAAGGTGATTCCACCACCCCAGGCGGTGAAGTGGATCAAAGTAAAATGAGACAGGAAGGACTAAAATAAGACTGTGAGTCCGTCTCTGCAGCTTTATGAAGGAGAAACCTCGGGACAAAGCCTTCCCAAGATATCTACTTGGTCGCCCGTGGAGTTGATGCAGGTCCTGGAAAATGTCTGACAGAGCTTGGCAAGGGGCTTCTTAAAGAGCTTTACCCTCTGCCGTGACCTCCTGACTGGAAACGATGAGGGTTGCGCTTTTTTTTATAGGTTTTTTCCTATGTTTTGCCCATGGATGCTCTTTGAGCATATTTGCTCCATTAGTAATAAAACCCCGTGGTCCCAAACGAAGCGCGGGTGTGAGGAGGAGATGCTGGAAGAGCCGGAGGGAGGGAGGGAAGAAAGGAGAGAGGGAGGTCGAGCTCAGGACCACGTGTGGTGGCAGGAGCTGGGGTGAACCACGGGGATGCACAAGGAACAAATGGTGATTAAGGTAATTTGAAGTTTAAATTTTAAATTTGGGGTTAAATTCATGCTCGGGGCACAGCCTGAGCTTTGTGTAAATTGCTGCAAGAGAGGGGGAGCAACTCTCCAGCAGTGAGAAGGGGAAAGATCAGATGGTGGCCAAGCACTGGAGTGAGAGAAGGACTTCCTGAGTTGGCACCCAGCTCTGTCCTGCTGACGCCGTGACCGGTGGCCTTGGGGACTGCCCTGACCCAGCCCTGAGCACCCAGGTGTAGCTGCAGTGTTGGTTGGCTGTGCTGGGAGGGGACCAGAGACCCTCTAAGGGAAATCCTTCTGTGGGTTCCAAGATGCCAATGGCTTAATGGGATGAGGGGCGAGCTCTTTGGAGCCGAACCTGCCAGCAAAGTGGTTTTGGCTGTGCCCAGAGCTCGTGGCAGGAGGGTCAACTAAAGCTCGGGGGGCTGGGAGAGCAGAGATGCGGTGCAGCTAGGGAGGGACAATCCAGGCTTCAGCACAGGCTGCAGTGGCATCCTGGGGAGCCTGTGACCATTTCTTACATTAGATTTGGGAAGGAATCCTTCCCTGTGAGGATGGTGAGGCACTGAAACTGTTTTACCAGAGAAATTGTGGATGTCTCACTGCTGGAAGTGTCCAAGGCCAGGCTGGACGGGGCTTGAAGCAACCTGGGCTGGTGGAAGGTGTCCCTGCCCATGGCAGGGGGTGGAACTGGATCTTTAAGGTCCCTTCCCACCCAAACCATTCCATGGCTCAGTCTGCCATCCCCTACTCTGGTGCCTCCACCAGCTTCATCTCTGCCCGCTACTGGATGATGAGAATAATGAGATCTGCTTTGTTATCAAATGGCTTCAGTTCTTCTCAGGTAAAAGTTTGAATAAACACCTGAAAACTTGCCTCGTCGAGGGAAAATGTTTCACTGCAGAACAAAGGCAGTGATTTGCTATTCAAACCTCCTGCCCTGCGGCGCTGCACCATTTGGGTTAGAGATGGGGGAAGAATGAAAGCTGGAGATGTAACTAAGCACCAAGGAAGCTTTGCCTCCTGTTTGACTGAAAGGAATGTAAAGCACAAACTTACTTGGTGTGACTCTCTCGGTGCATTCGTGGTTTTGAGAGGTGCTGCTGTGTAGAATGGGGTAAAAGCAGCCACCTGCAGTGTCCTCGTGGCAGTAAATTAACGACAGGCTGGTGGTGCAGTGCAACACTCAAACAGCAGCCACGTGGCAGAAAACAAAGTATTAATTAACATTAAAGGCCCAGAAGGAACCTGTGCAGGTGGGAAACAGGTTCAGCACAAATATCTTAATATTGGGGGCTCTGGCATATGGTTTGTGGTAATGGGGGCCGTGATTGATTCCAGCAAGTGCAACAGGGTGGAAATTCTGAGTTGTTTTCCATTTGCATTTTGCCCTTTGTCGGGAGTTTTTGTAAAATCCTCCCAGATGAAAATCACCACCAGGATTTTTCAGTGACCAGTTAAGTGTATAAATTGTTTTCAAAGAAATAAAATTGTAACTCCACTGAGTTGTTTGTAATAAGGGATCAGGTGCTGAATATCGGAATTCCACTTTCTATTTATGCATCTGCACAGGGTATTACCAATATTTGATTTCTTTGAACTCTTTAATGCTTCAGATGCTGAGAATTGGCCCAAGAGCTCTGTATTATTTTCCATGTCGTGTATGAAAGGGGGAAGGATAACTGGGGATAATTCTTGGAGCAGCTGAGATCCCAAAGAAACACACCCAAATCCCCTGAGAGGCTTAACACACGTGCCAAAATTCCAGGGCATGGTAGATCTTCCTGGCGTAATTATTAAGCCAAAATTCAACTTTAAGAACTGCAATCAGTGGCAGTAGCAGGAAGGAGTCCCTTAAAAGTGCATCCCGAGGGGTGGCTTCCAGCTGAGCTGCTTTTCAGGCTTGAAAGCACGTTGGAAGCAACCATGAAGCAGGGAAAGATGCAATAATGGGATGTACATGGGGCGGTGGCTTTATGACAGGCACGGGCTTGTTTCCTTCAGAAAATGGGAAAGCATCACCTTACAAAAATATAATGTATTAGTGTCAGCGAAGGAACTGAAACCAGGATGAGGCTCAGACTCTACATGAGGCCAAATAAAGACCATTTGATGCAGCACAGCAAGACACCACTTCCATTTCAGAGGGATAATTCCCTTTTCCTTGGCAGTGTGGTGATGGACGGATGGGGATGTGACACCTGGCTGGAGGGTGGAGTTTGGCTGGGGGCACAGTGAGGTTTATGTTTACCCTTTCCACTAAGTCTTGTGGGTGTTTCTGATGCACTTTCAGCCTGAATGGAGGGAAAAAAATCCCCAAACAAGCTCTCATAGGGAAAAATTTTTATGGAATGGCACTGTAGGTGTTAGAGTGTATTTTATCAATCCACCTTCTTGGCTACTTTATTTCTGTCCTAAGCTGCCTCTGTAGCTCAGAAAAGGACTGTTCAATATTAGAAAAAGTCAAATAGTGAAATCAAAGAAGCGCAAAAGGTGGTGGTGTGGGGGTTCCCCCACTGATTTTTCAAGCCTTTTTCATGAAATCTGTGTCAAGGTAAAGGGTGAAATCTCTGTTCCCTTTCATCACACAGGGCAAAGCTGGGGCTCTCACGAGCTGTTTTGGCTGTCAGGCCCTCCCTGCCAGGAGCACATTTCTCACTTTGATCTGCAGTTTCGTTATCAGATGCCCCATCCAGGGAAAGGACTCGAATGCCTTTTGGGAAACACAGACCAGGGCAATTGGTCTCCCTTGCAGAAACCATGATGTCTTGCAGCTTCTTTGCAGCAAAACCCAGCACTGTTGGAGCAGAGAGAGCTGAAGCAAAATTAAAATGTGCCCCTCCCCTATGTGGCATTAAAATAATCACTTGAAAAACAGTAATTTCAAAGCGAATGTTTTATCTTTTGATGGGAGATCGCTCGTGGCAACTTCAACCAGAAGCTGGTTCCTCTGGGGAAAGAGGCTGGAAAAATATGGGTTGGGCTGGTGTGGGTATTGTGAATCTGAAATTTCTTACTCCACAAAACCATATGTTTGGAGGCAGAAAAGCAAAAGTGCGTGGGAAAGGGAAGTGGAAATGGTGTCATGGGCCAGCTGAAGGCCAGTTTTATGGGAATTTCGGTGTCTCGTTAATCTCTTCTGGGTCTGTGCAGCTAAATCATCCTAAAGCATCAGTGATGAGAATCAGCTCATTGGCTATTTGATTCTGAAGCACTTGTGTCTCGCCCACACAGCTCCTTCTGCTGCAGCTTCTTGTCAGTCCTTGCACCGTTTTCACTGGGTTGACCCGTAATTTGTAGTTGCTACTCCAACACTAGAAAGCAGCTACAACTGATTACTGACTTTCATGTTGGGTTGGTTGACTTCTGTACTGAGGGGACTCCTTCTCCTTCTCCTTCTCCTTCTCCTTCTCCTTCTCCTTCTCCTTCTCCTTCTCCTTCTCCTTCTCCTTCTCCTTCTCCTTCTCCTTCTCCTTCTTTCTCCTTCTCCTTCTCCTTCTCCTTCTCCTTCTCCTTCTCCTTCTCCTTCTCCTTCTC
>VXAY01005801.1:452701-470545 GCA_013399855.1 Oxyruncus cristatus
TCCTTCTCCTCCTTCTCTCCTTCTCTCCTTCTCTTCTCCTCCTCCTCCTCCTTCTCCTTCTTTTTCTCCTTTCTGATGTTAAATATTAAGCAGCTAAAAATCAACTCTCTTCAAAAGGCTTTACATCAAATGGAAAGCACGGGGGGGGGAAATTCCCATGAATGTAATGGTTTGTTGTCCAGTGAAATGATGTCATTAGTCTCCCCGACCAGCGTTTCTTTGATGGCTCTTGCCCAGGCAGCATGTGAAAAAGTCCATTTGAGCTGTTTGGGTTTTTTTTTCCCCTCCTCACAATGACTGTTCTCCTGACCCCATTCTGGGTCTGTGATTCATTGGGAACTGGCAGCAGCGGCAGCTCTTCGTGTGGGCGTTGGGTTTACTCATCCCTCAGTGTTTTGGCATCGTGGGGCTGATGAAGTCGTGCATCTGGGCTGGGCACGTGCTTCCGGACGCGGAGGTCTGCAGGACGCTGGGCTGACAGCGTTTGTAACTCCAGCAGAGCCCTGATTTGGGGGCAGAGATTGACACTCCCATGTCCACTGGCCTTAGAGCCCCTTTTAGGGTGCCTGGGAGATGCCGGATGGCAGAGGAAGGAATGAAAACTGCTTTAGTTTTGTAAGTGGGAACCTCATGAGGTCATTTTCTGTTGGAAAGTCGAACTGTCCTGATTGCTCTGCCTGAAATGTTTGTTGCACATTTCAAGCCCAGATTTGCACAACGTCACGGTCCTGCTCTTCAGTCCTGCCCTCGCTGTTTGCTGGATGAGCTTCTCACACTTCTCCCAAGTGCATTTCCTACAGCAGCTCATCCCTTTTAACCTCCCCTCCACCACGACAAAACCCCCTGGAGCTGGAGACACTCTCAAGGAGCTCCAGTTTGTAACTCACCCACTTTACAGCAGCCTAATTACGTTACATCACCACAAACGCTTTCTCAACCTGATTTGCAGGTGCTTTAATAAAACTTGCTGAGTTCATGTCACGAGATTCCATAGAGCCCCACAGATTGGCATTTGTTGTATTGCCTTAATTTCTCCAGCAACTGAGTAGAGGATCACGCATCCCAGAGGATGTCCAGGATCGATGTCGAGCTGACACAATTATCTCTGTAATTTCACTTACCTGCTAAAAACCTTGGCGGAGCTCTTGCTTTCCTCTGGCCCTCCAAAATACCTTTTTTTTTGGTATCTCAGAACTTGCTGAAAATCAAGGGCAGAGAAAACTGTGACCGTTTGGCCCACCTTCTACTGAAAATTTAAAAAGCCAGTGTGTAAAGACCTGATCCACTCTGGTTTCTGATGTTTTGTCTGTCCATAACACGTCCCGCTCTGCGTTTTCCCTGTTAAGATGCTGACCCATAAAATCCTTTTTTACCCAGGAACTTGCCCAGTAATGATATTTTCCCTCCTTACACAAGGTATGCAGCCCGAGGTGCCTGGGCCCACAAGCAGAGGTGGTCTTTCACCCAGGGAACATCAGGTTTGCCACGAGTCTCTCTCCACAGGGGGGCTCGGGGTGGCTGCAGATGTTTCCATTGCTCTAGGGATGGGGCTACTGCTGGCACATCCTGCACAGCTCCTGTGCACAATTACCACGTGCTGTAGGGGCCTTTGGGTGGATGACTTGCAGCTGCCATGCTGAGAACACGAGGATGGTGTCGAGCTTGGGTGGTTTCTTCTGCCGTGCTTCTCTCCCCATCCCGTACCTTAAGGCGCAGCTCTAAGGAATGGGATAAAGGAAAAGCCAAGGTGGTGTTTCAGGCCTGTCGTCTGAGTGAGTGTCTGTTTACAGCAAAAGCTGCTTGAGCCTGACAGTCCCCTAATGAACCTACTGAGGGAATGGTTTCCCAGTGTGGAGGAAGCATTTTCCGCCAGCATTGTCTTGGTTTAGCCCCCAGACCCAACGCAACGATAACGGGATAATTACGACCCGACTCCACGTGCTTAGACATCGCTTTCACTGCAGGCAAATGTTCCTGAAGAAGGGAAATGCCATCCTATTAGTGGCTGATCTTTAAAACCTTTAGGTGGTCTCTCACTCTTGCCTTTACAAATACAGTTTCCACTCGTATACATTCAAAGCTGTACTCGCTGTAATGACTGTGTTTATCAGGGTGATAAAGCAGGCCTGGCACGCTGAAATAAATGAGAATTTACTGATCTTCAACCAATAAAAGCAGCCAGGAGGTTCAACACAGATTTTTCATTTTAAGTGTGCTTCTCATTCAGGAGCACTGAGGGAAAAGTCGGGCTTGAAATGAGAAATGGTGCAGGTTTGTTTGGGACTCGCAGCCTTGGTATCTCCCAAATAAGATCAAGTGCTGTGTGGCACCTTCTCACTCCTTACAACTCCCTGACAGGTGGAGGTCGGGCTCTGCTCCCAGGTAACAAGTGACAGGACAAGAGGAAACAGCCTCAAGTTGCATCAGGGGAGGTTTACACTGGATATTAAGGAAAATATCTTCACCAAAAGGGTGGGCAGGCACTGGAACAGGCTGCCCATGGATGCGGTGGAGTCACCATCCCTGGCAGTGTTCAAAAGGCAGGTGGATGTGACACCTGGGGACCTGGGTTAGTGGTGGGTTTGGCAGTGCTGGGTTAGTGGCTGGACTGGATGATTTTGGAGGGCTTTCCCAGCATTTGTGATTCTCTGTGGAGGATGTTCCACCAAGCTCTGAAACCTCTGGCCTGAGAGTGAAAGAACTGTTAAAAATGGGCTATTTCTTCAGGTTGGGGTTTTTTGAGTTTTTTTTTAATTTTTTTTTTTTTTTCCAGAGCCAATCTCTCCCTAATTTTTTATTGGTTTTTAGTTAAGGTTGGCAAAGCAGTTGGTAGTGCAAGACAAAGAGGGTTTGGTACTATGCAGGAGAACCAGGGCCGGAGGGGGTCTGGACAGGGCATCAGTGTAAACCTGGTGTGAGGCTGGGGCTGGATAGATGGATGCTATGCCACCCCCTTCCTGGCCATGACATCTCCTGGGAGGGAAAGGAGACACGGCAGAAAGGTGCAGGTTTAAGCATGTGCCAGGCAGCAACCCTCATAAGCACCAGGTATGGAGAAACTATAAGCTGTTACCTCCCTTGGGTCATAAATCATATCCCAAGGTGGTCGGAGGTCCCGAAATGCCCGGTTTTCCAGCACATCCCCTGCTGCCCGTGGTTATTTTATCCAGTGGGGATTAAATCCTATGGAGGAGGAGAGGGGCTGGGTGATGTGGGTGCTGTGCCTGACCCCTCTCTCCGTGCCTGTGCAGGAGGGATGACCCAGGGGGAGATGCTCCACAAGGCTCTCCCCCCATGCAGCGCTGGAGAACAGGAGCATTTTGAAGCACCATCTGAGCTTCCCAGGCAGTTCTCTACTGCTGGAGATTAAACACATGGATTATTTCAGTGTTATCTTCCATGTGACAAGAAATGTTTGATGATTAGGGCAACAACAGACCCACATCTTGCAGCTTTGATTTCGGGTTATTCCTCACACGAGACCCCGGCGAAGGAGCCGAAAAGCAGAGGACAACCCTTAACTTAAAGCTAGGAAGTGGTTAAAAATGAGCCAAAAAACTGATGCTCCAGTTGCTGGGGAATGGAGGGAGGTCATTGCCGGGGGAAGAGCCGGAGGGCTGCACAGACCCCAAGCTTTCCCGGGAATGAAAAAACGCTTTCAGGTCTGCGTCCCCAACCTCGGCGCTCGTAAAAGGCCTCACAGACCAGAAATCTTTAAACAGATGGTTTGAATGAGGCAAAGTACATACCCAGCGGTGCCTCTGCTACTGTGGGTAACCACAGCACCCTCCCAGGAGCTCCACAGATGCGACCAGAGGTTGCACTGGCCCGGCAGGACCAGGGGAGGTTGAAAGGCTGCACTGTTGAGTGCAGTAAAATACCGCTGGTATTTTTACCCGTCAAACCCTGGGAAAGAATTCCTGGGTGAAAGCTGCCAAACCCCCAAACCCCACTGTTAGGTGGGGAGAAGCACCTCCTGTGTGCTGGAAAACAGGGCTTGGCCCTGCAAAATATTTCCCCTCTGGCTCAGCTCTTTGTAAGTGGAGGGGACGTTGGGTGGCTGCAACATCCTCAGCAGCGAGAGACCCCAGGGGGGAGAGCCAGGGGGAGGACCTGGGAGTAAATGCGTTTGGGCAGGGAAAAGCTGGGTGGTTTGGGGGTTTCAGAGCATAAATCTGCTCAGCTGGGGTAGTGATGGGCACCTCGGAGCTCACCAGTGGAGAAGGTGGCTGAGGGGGCCCTGCTGACCCTGGGCTGCAGGGGGAGGTGTGTGTGATCCACCACCCCTGGGCAGTTTGTTCTCCTGCAGATTTGACCCTCGAGTTCAAAATAGGTGCCTCACCTTTCATCTGAATGTACCCATTTTACAGTTCCTGAAAGGCCTTTTCCTGCTCCTCCAAAAATGCCATTTAATACTGAGCGCTTCACCTGCATTTAACTGTCAATATAATGTAATATAAGGGGGGGGGTTTCTATTTTTTCCCATAAGCTAAACAATTCAAGCCCTTCCTCTCCTCAATAAAGATTTTTTGTTGGCTCCCCTGGCATTTGCCTGCCTTCTTCAACGCCATCTCCAGCTGCTCAGCATCCTTTCCCACACAGTGGGGATTTTAGCACTCAGAAAAAGCGGTTCAGCCTCAGCCACCAGTAACTACAGGTCATTATCGGTCTCTGGTCGTCACTTCACCTCCTAATTAATGATTTCCCGCTCACACACACTGGTCAGAACTCGCCCCTCTGGGTTTGTGTGGAGCCATTTCCTCCTTGAGGCCCCCCTGAAGCGAAGGATGAAGGTGGGGAGGTTCTTCCCAGCAGGAGGAGACCATCAGCCTGGCTTTTTTGGCAGCTCGCAGGTGGGCTGGGCACAGGCAAAGCTGTGTGTGTGTGTGTGTGTGTGGGGATAATATTCAACACCCCCTCCCTTTTGGAGGTTCTGATGACCATTTTGTGGCTGTGGGGTCTTTCCCTCGCTGGAACCCAGCACTTGGACTGCTAGAAGAGAAAATCACTGCAAAGATTCTGGGGGAGGGATGTTTGCTGACTTGCAATCTTGTCCTTTGCAACATCTTCTGCCCACTTAGGCAAAAGAAAAAGGTGCTTAGCAGGGAGATGCTTTTATTTTCACATTCCTTTGAACTCACTGGCATCACCCATAAATCAAGTGCTGGATGCAGGGGGGGGTTAATGCACGATGCTTTCAGGTGGCTCAGCACAACCCTTCCCATTTTCCCCCCGGTAATCCCGGGATAAAGCAGGCACGATGGAGGGGCTGGCCCTCCTGGGGCACGGCTGGGCTTTGTCTGCCAAGTCTAATAACTGGCATTGACTCTGAGCAGCTCCTCTGAAAGAGCTACGAGGCATAAATAATTAATACCTGCTAAATTATTCAGGCTGGAAATACGGCGGATGAATTCAGCAAGCTGGCCGGGATAGGAATGAGTAATTATGTTAATTAACCCGTGCAGTTGGCAGGAGGTGCAATTAGCTCACGTTTTAGGCTGCTATGTCTTTTAGGAACAGAAACGAGATAAAATGGGATAAACTAAAGCCGCAGTTAAAAAGAGATGGGTTAAACCATGTGGTTTGAATGATCAACAGACAAGCTGTGTTCAAACTCCGCTGGATTTATGTTCAAAGAGCCCTTCTCTCCTTCAGGGGAGGAACAGGTACATTTGTTAAAGCTTTAATCACTGCTCTCTGCAAGAACTTGAAGATGTTTCTGAAAACTGGGTGATGCTCCAGTCTCTATTTATTTCCTGTGTGTTGCTGAAGGGGAACAGAGATGGGGTAAATATAATTAAAACACATATATTTGAAACCCATTAGCAACCTAGAATGGGCCCTAATAATGCCGTGCCAATGGAAAGCCCCATTTTGCAAGCACAAAACTTGCCATTCGGTGGCCAGTAAAACCTGAATTCACGTTAAAAGGCTTTTCTGGTAAAAAACAAAAAGCATCTGGTAGTTACAAAGCAAAAATATTGCATTAAGTTGAAGTTTTGAGTAAACTGGTTAGTGTCAAATGAGATTTTAGGACTGGAAAGCTGGTAAGATTTTAGGACTGGCCTAAAGCTCTGTTTGCACTGCTCTTTGGGGTGGATGAATAACGCCAGGCCCCAGGTCTTTTTCCCCAAAAAGTTGGAATTGGTTGCATTAGTAGCCAGATAATTGATTTGGGGAGCAGTCACAGTTGGACTCGATGGTCTTGGAGTCTTAAAAGACTCTGGGATTCTGTACTTATCGATGCCAGTGGATATATTTGGATTTAGTCCTTTTTGCCTGGTTTTTATTTGCCCTAAAGGCATCAAGCTGAAAACCTGGAGTCTACAACTCCTTACTTACGTGAGGGGGCATCTGCCACCCTGATTGCTTTAATAAGTCCTTGGGTTTTCCCCCTCTCTAAGGGAAAAATCTCCTGAAGGGTTCCCATTTTCCTCCTGTGACCGTGATTCCAAACGGATGCAGTTTGTTATGGAATTGGGAGAGCCCCGTTGGAATGGGTTAATGAGAGAGGAATTTCAGGAACGCTCATGGTTCCCCAAGATGAAATGGAAAGGCTCTGCTCTGAGCCTTCCCCTCTCCCCAAGGAATTACCCAGGTGAAGGGAATTTGCCCCCGAAAACCTTAAAAGCTGATTCAGCTGAGGTGGTTTTGGTGAAACCTTTTAACAGGAGAAGGGAGGGTGGCACTGGGGTGGTTGTTTATCCCTTTGGAAGAGCACAGGTGGCAGGAGTTTGGCTTGTTCAGAGGCTGGATATGAGACACAGGCTTCACATCTCCAGTTCCATCTCCTGGTGGGTGTTTTGTGCCCCCAAAGAACTGGGCACTGCACTGTTTCAGCCTGAGGACAGATTTATTCTCCTGCATCTCCTCATCTGCGTGAGTCTGATCTGCCGTTTACAAACATAATTTACCCCATGTCCTGAGTGTCCCCTACAAAGCTTGAGGGGAAAAAAACCCATCCATTTAAATCCTGCATCCTAGTGGAGCTCCTGTATTGATTCTTTCCCCGTAATTTAGGCCTCCATGCTCAGCATTCGCTGTTCTGCTGCCCAATCAATACCACTTCTGCCTGAAAATTACATTAATTTTTTTTTTAAATAAAAGTTTGCTTGAAAAGTTTAACTTTACCTGTAGATCTGAGGATTTTGGGAAGTTGGGGCTGTTTGTTTTTTTGGATTAATTGCAATAGCTGTGATATACTTGTGGTATTAGCAGGAGCTGTTTAAGTTTAATTGGCTTTTCTGAGAGTTTACAAGGGAACATAAATGGAAAGTAAAAAGAGCCAGACCCCTGAAAATAACCTGGAACCTAAAGAAATGAGAGTAAATACAGAATTGTGGTATATAATGAAAACAAAATGCTTTCCTTTTGTTGCTGGCCATTCAATTGGTCACTAATGCTAAAAAAATAGAGACGTTTAGGTTTTCATGTCCTGATTTTTATGTCCATGCTCAGAGTTGTTGCACGTACTGGGTGTTGAGCCAGGAACTGGTGCAAAATCAATTCTTTTATGCCTATTATTGGATCAAATCATTGATTCAAACTTGCAACGAATCAGTCTCTTGCATCTCTTTATGGGGAGCACACACAGGTGTGGTAGAGAAAACCCACCTAAAATGTGGTGTCTGTTCTGCTGGGACATCAGGTAGAGTTGTTACAGCTCTGAAATAATTTGCTTTTTAAGTAAACTGAACATTAAGGAAAAGGCCGTGAGTTCGATTGCTATAAGGGACATGTAGACAGCACTGTGGTTTTATAAATGCCCATTTTTATATAAATTACCCCTTTAACACGCCATGTGTTCGCTTCTTTGGCGTTAGAGCGTCCAACTCCAGAAAAACTTCTAACATCAATCCCGCCCTCTTGCTGAGAAATAGAATATATCGATATATCAGAGGGAACTTCACGCTGGGGTTCATCAGGACTCTTTTAAATTTTCCTTAATGCACGAGCATTTTTTATTTTGTACTGTCCTTGTTTTGAGTGTTTCGGGTCGGGGGGGATATTTTGCTGGTTTTTTTTTCCCCACGACGGCGTTCTGCTGGGAAGGTGCACCCCAGGCTGGTCAGGGCAGTAGAGGGCGGCATTACTCCTCGTGTTGGCGTTTTCTCTCCTCCTCCTCAAAGAAACGAGACTTCCCGAGCGGGGGGGAAAAGGCAGGAATGCGGGGAATGCAGTGCCTGCCAGAGCTGCGGGCCATGTAAGGGAGCAGAGCGGGGCCGAGCTCCCGCTGCCGGGGAGGTGGCACCGGGCGCCCAAAACCGGGGGGCTGCAAACGCGCCTTTCGCGCGTTTTGCGCCTTTTGCTCGTGGCTTCTGAGCAGCGAGGGCGAGGGGAAAGAAAGCAAACCAAAACAACAACAACAAAAAAAAACAATGTGCGTAAAGCAACAATAAATTGACTTCTGCGCATCTGGAAAGGAGCAGGGGTGTTTTTGAAGGGGGCTGTGGATTTGCACTCTCGTTCCAGGGAGCGCAAACGTAACGCGCGTTGCCTCCCGCCCGCGCTGTGGGTTCGGCGCCGTGTACCAATATTGAATTGATCCTCCCGGTTCCAACACGAGCCCCTTTCACAGCGTGTCAGATGCTTTGAAGATGGGTTTGTACGCTGAGCTCTGTGTATTTGGATTGCAGAAATAGGGGAATTGAAGAAATTGCCGTATTGTTGGGGCTGAGCTGCTCAAGTAAAGCAGAGACGGTAAAGCTTCCACAGAAATAGTTCCTGCAGAGAAGTCCCAGCACAGCAAGGCCATGGAGCTGCTGGAGAGAGGCCAGAGGAGGCCCCAAGAGGCTCAGAGGGCTGGAGCAGCTCTACTGGGAGGAAAGGCTGGGAGAGCTGGGATTGTTCAGCCTGGAGAGGAGAAGCTTTGGGGTGACCCAATTGTGGCCTTGCAGGGCCTGAAGGGGCCAAGAGGAAAGATGGAGAGAGACTATTTCCAAGGGATGGAGGGACAGGACAAGGGGAAATGGCTTCCCACTGCCAGAGGGCAGGGTTAGATGGGATATATGGGAAGGAATTCTTGGCTGTGAGGGCAGGGAGGCCCTGGCCCAGGTTGCCCAGAGAAGCTGTGGCTGCCCCAGCCCTGGAAGTGTCCAAGGCCAGGCTGGATGGGCCTTGGAGCAATCTGGGCTGGTGGAAGGTGTCCCTGCCCATGGCAGGGGGTGGGATGAGGTGATCTTTAAATCCCTTCCAACCCAAGCCATTCTGGGATTCTCTGAAAGGACAGTACCAACCCAGAAATCTTTCTAGAGCACGGAAAAGCAGACCCAAAGTGCATGTTGCCTTCACAGCATCGTCACTTCCTCTACATTTGAGGAAGCTCCCATGAGTCGATAACATAATTCCCCAGCAGAGAAAATTGTGCTGTTGTCCACCCAAATCCAAGATCGGGAGGCGGTGGGGAAAAAGTGCAGGAGCAAACCTTCCTGGTATGGCGGGGAAGGGCTGCACGGGGGAACCTTCCCAGCACGTTTCAATGCATGTTTTGATACTGTGCAAGGGAGAGGAGTCCAGGTGAGAGCAAAACCAGCTGGAGATGGAGCTGGAGGCAGGAAAGGCACCACAGCCCCAGGTTCCCAGGTGAGGACACGGAGCAGTGGCAGTGCAGCAACAGCGAGGAGGGAGCCCGTCCCACCCGGGGGGTTCAGCTGCTGATTTGAAGCAGCAATTGTGGCAAGGTGGGAAGGAAAGTGCTTCCCGTGCCCTGACTCACGCGGCGCAGCAGGGCAGCCGGGGGGAAGATGTTGGCAGCGCGGAGGAAATCAGGCGAACAACGGCCCCTAATGCTCCGCTGAGTAGAGCAATCAGTGCCAGCGAACACTGACAGAGAGAAAACGGGGAGCATAAACACTTCACACGCTCCGAGAGCCCAACTTGATGAAGTTTCCCCAAGCATAAATAAGAAATAGCCGTAGAAGTCAGTGGAGCGCTGTAAAACCTTTGTGCGAGCCGAGGTGAGCTCCTGTTTGCAGACTGTGCCTGGATGATTCACGGATGTTTCCCTGGTACCCTGACGAGCCGGGCCCGCTGTGGGGTGCAGCCATCGATTCGAAGCCTTTCAGTGATCACGGGGCTCAACTCCGGAGCGCAAAGCTTTTTAGGGAATGCTTTCTGCAGGGAAGGGTTTAGCGTTGCTGGAATTGTGGCCATAAACACTTCTGGAAACCTAAATGCAAGTCTGGTGCTGCAGTGAAATATTTGCAGGAGCTCGGGACGTGCACATGTCAAAGAGCTCAGAGTAAATTCCAGCACAAATCTGTTTTAACAACCAGGGGAACTCTCAGCACAACTCGAAGAAACCCCTGCCCGTTGCCCGGGCATGCAAACCACAGATTTAAAAATCTATGTTTATTATTATAAATACCTGGAACAGCCAAATAACAATTTTTAATCATCAAGGGGAATTAATCTGATTACACGAAGAGACAGGGCACTTGCTCTCAATGCGTCTGTCCTGAAATAATGGTAACGTGCTGGTTGTTCTCATATCAGGGCCAGCGGAATACGTGTTTATTTCTAATCCAATTTCAAATATAAATGAATTGTTTTGAAGGCCGGATAAATCAACCCAACAGACCAAGGCAATTACGGGAGGTGAGTGGTGCATTACTGGCAAGGAGAGATAAGAAACACTGCAGGGTCCGAAAGGGTGACTAGAGGGAGCACCCGGAATTGCAAACGCTCGGGGCTGGCAAGTGCTTTGTCACCACTAAACCCGGAAAGTTAAGGAATGGCATTGAGCAGCTTCAAAATAAGGCTGTAGAAATGGGCCTGCTATCAATTAATGTAGTTCTGGGGAAAGACAAGTCTCTTGCTGTTCAAACCTTCCCGGGTGTTTTGCTTTCCACCTCTTGCAACCAGAGGACCGTGACCAAACCAAATCAGCAAGTTGCAGAAGGCAACAAAAGGTCAGGGAAAGGAAAAGATGTGACTGAGGAGTTTAGCTGTGTTTGTGCCGTATTTTAAAAGTAAAGTACGAAGAACTACAGCTGTCTCAAGGGATAAATCCCACTTTGGGGCACTGCAAGTCTTTCCCAGCGTCCAGCAAGAACCAGTGCTCCCCGAGAAGGCTGGGAGAACTTGGATTGTTCAGCCCAGAGACGGGAAGGCTCTGGGGTGACCTGATTGTGGTGAGCTGATTGTGCCCTTCCAGTACCTGAAGGGAAGTGACAAGAAAGATGGAGAGAGACTATTTCCAAGAGCCTGGAGGGACAGGACAAGGGGGAATGGCTTCCCACTGCCAGAGGGCAGGGTTAGATGGGATATTGGGAAGGAATTCTTGGTTGTGAGGGTGGGGAGGCCCTGGCATAGGTTGCCCAGAGAAGCTGTGGCTGCCCCTGGATCCCTGGAAATGTCCAAGGCCAGGCTGGACGGGGTTTGGAGCAACCTGGGCTGGTTGAAGGTGTCCCTGCCCATGGCAGGGGTGGGACTGGATGAGCTTTAAAGTCCCTTCCAAACCAAACCATTCTGGGATTCAATGGTTCCCAGAGGTGCCCCAGGGAGCTGTTGTTGCAAATTGGAGTCCCACGTGAAGACAATCCAGGAGGTGGTTTCCCATGGAAAAGGTGCAGATGCAGTCAGAAACAAAGGCAGAAAGCTGGAGGTTGCCCTGGATGTCCTGACACTCTGTTGAGTTCCCTGTGACATGGGTAGATCCGATCTACGTTCTGCCCAGGCGCCTCTCCCAGGCAGCCCGATCCCAAGGTGACAGGCGGTGTGTGTTGAGCAGCTGTGGGCTTCTGGCTGTGCCCAGGGCTTTGTAAGCGTTTTGCCTCCAAAAAGTGAGGTTTGGGAAGCTTTGTGAAGCCTGTGCATGCTGACTGCTCAGTGACTGAGTGGCACTGCCAAGCTCTGTTGGCACTGGGATGTTGCCCTGGGTTGTTTTCGTCTTTGGGCAGTAACCCCACGTGCTTTGGTGGGATGAGTCGCTGAGCTCTCCCAGCCCTTCACTGTGACCCCAAGACAGTGAAGCTGAGGGGTCACTGAGCTTGGGCTGTTCCCAGCAGTTGAACTCTGGCTGATGAGAAGTGGAAGGAAGCTGGCCTGGCTATCCCAGCCACCTCTCTATGGAAATCAGATCCAATGTATGGCTCCCACCTTCCTCCAAACGTTTCAGCTTCCGCCAGTCTCACAGATCCGTGTGTGGGAGCCAGAATGGACCTGTTTTCCCAACGACATCAGCTGAGTTTGTTTTCTACAAACTTCACCTTCGTTATATCCTGTATCTCATGGCTCCAAGACTAAATCTGCTTCCTTACATTTAGTTTAATTGGTCCCTGGGTTCATTTGCTGGTTGCTTATGGCTGAAAGCAAAAGAAAAACTACATTTCCAGGGCCCTCCTTGTCTAAATGCTGCTTTTGCTCTACATAGTCAGTGCCCTGGGACTGCTGAGAAAAGCAGGGGCATAGGCAGTGCCTAATTGTAGTAACTGCAAAGCAGCACTAAGTATTTATTTTGGCAGTTTGCAGAACAAGTTGCTGCTTTATATGAGCCTAAAGAGACTTCTCAAGGCAGCTGAATCATTTTGAGGCTGTTGCTGGCTTAATCCAGTCCACAGGAAGACTTGTCTAAGCTCGGCTCACGTCTGATCTTGCTGGGCAGGTCCAGCCTTTTCTGGCAGGTGGGGAAAAAACCCACCCAGTCACTTGAGGTGTGCGTGGACAGGAAGGATCAGGATCTTGGATGGCAATTCCCACATCTGGAGACCCGCTGCTGTTTGCAGCTCCTGTCTAGGAGCACACAGAAAATGTGTTTGCTCCTTTCTGGAGAAAGCCCAGCCCCAGAGATTTTATTTAGGGCTGGGGATGTGAGAAATGCTCCCGGGAATCCCACAGGAATGCACCCCCTTAACTCTGCAGGGACTCATGGGCAGCTGAGCCCAGCGAAGAGAAGGGATGGGGAGACCCAGCTGAGGGGTGAGCTGCTGAACATCCAGCTTCCCATGCAGTCATGGGAGAAAACTCCTGGCTTAGGAAGGCATCTTCCAGCTGCGGTGTGCCAGATGCTCGTGGGAGGACAGAGGATCTGCGGTTCCTGTAGACGTGTGGGAAGAGAGGGTGGGAACAGGGTCTTGTTAGTGGGGAAAAGAAGACAGAGGGACACTTTTGGGTGCTCTAATGGAAGGAGGAAACTTTGGAGGGCTCGTTGAACTGATTGAGGATAATTCCTTGTTCCACTTTGATGTAAAGCTCATGTTCCTCCCATAGAGATGGCTGATACCCGTCGTGTTTCAGCTCTGCAGCCCACCCAGCAGGAGCCAGGGGTACAGGCTTTCCTCCAGCATGGAAAAACAAGGAGGCAAGGGATACCCTTACCTTTCTAGTGCATCTTTGTGCCATCTATTCTTTCCAGGCAAAAGGCTTACAAAGGAGAACATGAAACTTGTATCTTCCATCTGATTGTGACTCCTGCATCTGCACACTCGGGGGGGAGGATGGCTGGAAACCACCGTGTTCCATGGATAATTCCATGCTATTATACACTCAGTATGTCTCATCCTCTTGCCTTGCGTGGCACAAACATTCATTTTTGTGTTATGCATCTCCCTAATGTGATATAAAAAGCTAAATGCATTGGCAACTGCAGCATAGCACATGATTATTTTTTCTCCTTACTTATTCTGCAGCGAGCAATTTTTTGTATCGTTAATAAGTCTTGCAGGGTTTTTGGTTTGGTTTTTTTTTTTTTTTTTTTTTTTNTATTTGTTATAAATATTGGAGGGGTTTTGTTTTGGTTTTTTTTTTTTTTTTTTTTTTCCTTCTTGCTCTGCTCCAAATGATCCTTATCCTGGGAGGATTTCCTAGGGAGGCTGGAGCCAGTTCCATGCTCTTCAGAAGAGCCACTTCTCAGTGGTTCTTACTGAGAACGTACTAAAGGAAAAGCTTCAAGTTAATCCAGTTTAGACGTGGATTTGACTTCCAGCACTCGGGAATCAATGGGGTTTAAATGACAGCACTTGCTGCAATAGTGCCCAGCCCTGGATATCTCCATCCCTTCAGTGGGAGGAACAAACGGGTTTCAGCTCCCAGTTTAAGAGGCTCCAAAAAGGACCAAAATAAGGAGAAACATCCAGTGTCACAAGAAAATAGGGCTTATTTTCACAGAAAAAAGAGGCTGAAGCACTCCCCGAATATTGCCCCTTCCTGCTCCTTGGTCTTGGTGAGGCTGCTTTGGTGCAGCAGTTTCAGCCTCATCCCCACCCTTGGGGACTGAATTACTTTCCAGCTGCCCCATATAAACCTGAATGGCACCGTGGCCCCAGAAGGAGTTACCAGAGACACCCTGGGGCAAAACCCCATATGGGCCTTTCACTTCAGGGTCGGACTCGATGATCCTTGTGAGTCCCCTCCAGCTCAATACTCCGGGATTCCGAAAAGGCAAAAAGAACGGCCAAATGTGCCCTAGGGAGGAGTCGGGGGTGTTCATGTCTCAGTAGGTGGCACTCCTTCCTCTGCCTCGGGGCTGGAGTGGATTTTTGGGGACGTGGAATAGCAGGTGACATCCCACGGACGAGACACTCGGGGATGGACACAACTGGATTTGTTTACAGCGTGCTTTTTGCAAGAGTTCAGCTCCTGTACGTGCTGCTTTCCTCTACAGCTTCCTGTGTTTTAGTCTCTCCTCCCTCTCACTGTAAAGGTGCTGCTGGGAATGTGTATGTAGGGAAGGCACTGGGTACCGAGCCGGGAAATCCGGGTGGTTCAACGTCCTGCCACAGGCCGATCTGCTCCTGCGGATATTTTTGGGAAAAGAACAGAGCAGATTAGTCAGGGGAGAAAAACCAAATGCTTCCAGGAGGAGGAAAGTGTTTATGTATGTGGTCAGTGATGCATCTCCAGCTTCTCCATCCACGCTGTCCTGGCTGGCTGTAGCAAGGTGACATTTGCTTGTCAGCGATCCCGCTGCCTACCTGAGCTTGGCCTCGGGAATCCAGGGAAGTGTCTGCGGAATAGAGAGCATTCAAATGTGGCTTTAGCTTGGGAGACAGCATCTGAGTGGGTGAGTTTGGTGACAGATGATCCCTGGAAGGTTTCGAAGCAAAAGCTATTAAAACCTCGGAGCTGTGTGGAGAGGAAATATTGTGAATTCATCAGAGCCCGCTTGGAGAGAAGGAAGATCCCTGTTCCATGTGATTCCCACCATCCAGCCCTGGCATGCTGCGTTTTGGGGCAGAGAGGACGCTGGCTGCAGATGCTCTTTTTTTGTGCTTCTGGCTTACTTGACATGCAGGCACAGTGGAGGGATCACAAAAAGCCTTTGGGATGTCCGTAGCCAAAGGCTCCTTTAACAAACTGAGCAGCTTCACCCCGTCCTCCCGAATCCAAGCCAGTTGGTGCATTCCTGCCATTCTTCTCCCTAAAGCTGTTTCTTTCCATTCCCTGGCTCAAGAAGACAAAGCAGCTGCTCTGAGAGTCTGAGATTTTTTTATTTTTTTTCTTTCTACTGGGAGCTTTAAGTTGAAAGGAATGGGATCATGGCATTTATTTTTTGCTGGAGTGGGGCGGTACCCTGGGATCCCTGAGATTACACACCAGCCGGTGCCAGGATCTGCACTCGCCCCATGGTTTCTTTGGGAGAGCAGGGAAGAGCCAAAAATAGGCAACTGCCGGCTGCCTTCCCGTGGCAGAACTCGGCTGTTGCGTTGTGAAGCTCTTTGGGCTGCTCTGGCCTCGTCCTTAAGTTGGGGAAGACTGGCCTTAGACTTGATAGCTGCTGGTTACAGTCCCAAACCTAGAACTGAGCCATGAAAATGTCTCTTCAGACCTCAAGGGTCTTGCGAAACTCTCCTTCCCACCTGTAAATAAATGTATTCTCTGTATATACTCAGCTAAATGCCTTGACAGCTTTACTGCCCATAATTTCTCATGGTTTTCTCCAGATCCTCTCTAATCCTGGTGCTGTTGTCTCAGTCACAGGCTGGGCATCTCTAACGGAAACCAAGTAATGTGACTTTACTGCTTGTCACTGAGAAATTATGAACCAGTTTCCCCCCAGGGCTGGGATTCTTTTGAAGCCTGGTGGGCTTCAGTTAACTGTATCTGTCTCCCTCATCCAGACATCGGTATCGCTTCTGTAGGGAGGAAAACAATAAAATTTAAAGCACGTTGGCTGAATGCTATTAAAATATTTTATTTATCACTGATTCCTAGTTTGTAGGCAGCAGGAATGCATCTATTTAATGCTGGTCTTCTTTAAAATGGAAATGTTCAGAGGATATTTGGCACTTTTGTTCCTGGTGAGTTGTGTGAGACCGGAGTGGAGGGAACAGGCAGTAAAAAATGCTGTCTGAACTTAAATCTGTGAAAACAACTGGGGGACTTTGCTTTGTGCCTGGCACATATGTATCAGAGGGGACTGAAAACTGAGGCTTTTTGCATTACTCATTTTTTCCTCCCCTTTTCACGTGCATCTGGAAAAATGCAGGAGGGATCAAATACAGAAGTCCCTACAAAGCCTCATGTCTGTGAACAGAGGCCAGGCCCTTTCCAACACCAGCGTGGAGCAGGAAGCAGTTGTAACGCCTCTTTTTTTTTTTTTTTTAGTTTTATTTTATAAAGACCATCTGCAGGTTGAAAGCTTGAGCTTTGGACTCAGGCAAGCGCCAGTATGTAACAGTAAAAAGAAGGAAAAAAAAAAAGAGAAAACTCAAAAGAGCTCAATCCCATAAACAGGGTCTGCATGTCTGGCATTCCCAGCTAATGCCCACAGGGGAGGTCTAGATACAAACACACAGGTACCACCCACCCCCCAAAAAACGTATCCCTGGCTGCATCCTCCTTCTCCCCAAATCCAGCTTCCCAAGAGGGGGTAGAAGCAGCTGTTTGTGCTGCCCTGAAAACATCTGAGCACGAAACTGTGCCGGTGCCCCAGCGCTGCAGAAGCTCTTGCAGGGTGTCCGTGCCCAGCTGGGCTGTGGGAGCTTTTATCGCCGAGTCCTCCAGACTGGACAATCCTATCAGGAAGCCCCAAAGCAGCCCACACACCCTCTTTCTTTCCCTGGGGGGCCAGTCCTGGGAGTCGCGCCGTCACAATGCGCATCGCTTGGCAAACGCAGGCACGGGGGAAGGAACCAGAACCATTTGGCACCGAAGGCTCAGCTGATGAAGCTCATTTAATCCGTTATTTTTGTGCTGCAGCCCCGCGCACTGTATCGCATAGGTAAAGCCGGCGTGTAGCGGCACACAGGGAATCCGAGTGCACGAGGGAAAATCCCGCACTCCGGGAAAATCCGATCGCGTTTGGTACGGCAGAAACCGGCGTGTGCTTTCACACGGGTATTTGGGCTCCACGGAAAATTCGCAGATTTTAAGTTACGGGGTTTTTTTTTTAGTGCTCCGACACCCATCTGCCCTGCCTCCGGGCTTTTCCAGTGCAGACATACTTGACCGATATTCACATGGAAATCTGGGTTTTTGGAGCCCGAAGCTTGCTGAGACTGAGGAGGAGCCATGCCAGGCGCCGGCTTGTGCTTCCACTCAGAGCAGGCGACGAAAACGGTCTATTTAAAAGCAAAGTAAAGGGGAGATAAGCCGGGCGAGTTCCTTAGGGAAAAGCGGCACCTTGAGCGGAGCGGAGGATGGAGGGAGGGCTCCGGGGACACGCCGGCAGCGGGACGGGCGGGCAGGACCGCGCAGCTCGGACCTGATGGCCTCCTGCTGCGGGAGGACGGGGAGGGAGGCGCGGGGAGCGGCTCCCGGCCGGCCCCCTCCCTCCATCCCTCCTCCCCTGCTCCCTGCCCGCAGCCCCCGCCGGGCCACCCCGCGGGGCGTGGGCGGCGCGGGGAGCGGCGGGGCCGGGCGGGAGCGAGCGGGGAGAGCATGTGCATCCTCCCCGCCGCCCCT
>VXAY01005801.1:471745-518968 GCA_013399855.1 Oxyruncus cristatus
GGGGGGCAGGGAAAGTTGCGGGGATTCTCTGCTCCCGGCGCGCCGGGGGATGCGCTGCCCTGGTTTCACACCTGCCCCGGTTTCACACCTGCCGCAGATTAGGGAAATTAGAGCGATTTAATGGAGAAACGGAGCCTCCCGGGAGCGGCATCGCTCCCTGCGTGTAGTGTCTTTTGCGGGCCAATAAATCGCTATGCCTTCGGTTCAGCGCTCCTCAAGGGATGAAAAAAGAGGAGGACGGAGGTGACGAGCGGGTGCTCGCAGCGCCGGGCTCTCTGTGAGGGCACGGCACGACCTCCCCGTCGGTGGGCAACCCTCCCTCCCCTCCGAGGCCGGTGTCTTCCTCGTGGAATTGTTACCCGGGAACGCTGGAGGATCCCTGGAGTTACCTCGGCAGTCGGGTGCGTGTGTGCTGGGTGTGCGCGGGGACGGGGTGCGGGCACATGGCTGCGCTCGGGGCACAGGGCGGCTGCACCCTCCGGACCCCACGCGGGGACGGGCCCGTGTCCCGGCGGTGCCCCGGGTTGGGACGGCGGCGGGGGCCGGTGTGGTGTCCCGGCCGGGAGGGCGGCGGGGGCCGGTGTGGTGTCCCGGCCGGGAGGGCGGCGGGGGCCGGTGTGGTGTCCCGGCCGGGAGGGCGGCGGGGGCCGGTGTGGTGTCCCGGCCGGGAGGGCGGCGGGGGCCGGTGTGGTGTCCCGGCCGGGAGGGCGGCGGGGGCCGGTGTGGTGTCCCGGCCGGGAGGGCGGCGGGGGCCGGTGTGGTGTCCCGGCCGGGAGGGCGGCGGGGGCCGGTGTGGTGTCCCGGCCGGGAGGGCGGCGGGGGCCGGTGTGGTGTCCCGGCCGGGAGGGCGGCGGGGGCCGGTGTGGTGTCCCGGCCGGGAGNTTCCTATTCCCACCCCCGCCCCCTCCGATTCCCATTCCCGCTGCCGTTTCTCCACAGATATTTTGCCCTTTTAAGGCGACTCGCCGCGGATTCAAAAGGATGTCAGGGGGAAGCGGCAGTGGGCTGAAAAATACCCCTCCTCAGCCCCCCGAAACCCAATGAAGCCCCCCAAAAGTGGACGCCGGGTTCTGTCGGGCGAGGGGGGACAGGGGTGTCCGAGGGCAGGCGGGCGGGAGGTCTTTGCAGTCCGTGGTGTGCCTGGAAAACATCCCAGGTGGGATAAGGCATCCCACCGGCGCTACCTCCCTCGAGGACAACGTACCGCATCCAAAACCATGGACTTCTCTGTCGGTGTTTGCCCCTTGGTGCCCTCGAAGTGGGAACGCAGCTCCCCAGAGTTCAGGAAAGAGCCACAGGTTTCATGAGAACGATCTCGGATCCTCTGCCGTGTACAGTGAAACGTGTAGGGATCCCGCCAAAGGCTTGGAGTAACGTTTTCCAGCTTGAATTGTAATTGCTCCGTGTGTAAACGCCTGACTGCAGTCTAGTGCGGAGTGTAACAACACCCACCTGAGGGAGCGTTTCATATTGACCTTCCCTGGTCAATACTCTTAATGCTATTTACAGTATTTAAGTCAACTTGCAGCTGCAGATCGTAATCACTCGGGTGTGGGCGTTTAAGGCAGGGTTGGAAGGGGCTGGGAGCAGCCTGGGGTAGTGAAGGTGTCACTGCACACGGGAGGGGGGTGGAACAAGATGGTCTTTACGGTCCCTTCCAACCCAAACCATTCTGTGATTCCACAGAAGGATATTTGTTAATGGCTTCAGGAGTGGCTCTGGGAAGGGGTCACCGTGTTGTGGTGACACCTCAAAGTGTTCAAGAGAACTCCTTGTGGTGGTACCGGGGTTAAGGTGGAGAGGAGCTGGAAGCAGAACTATCAGAACATGCCAACAGGCTTTTCCCCCCCTGTTCATGCTGAACCTTGGTGATTCTTGAGGTGGTGGCACCCAACCTTGGTTTTATCAAGCTACCAGAAAGTGTTCAAAAGGAAGGTGGACGTGGCACCACATGATTTAGTGGTGGGCTTGGCAGTGCTGGCTTAATGGCTGGACTTGATCTTAGAGGGCTTTTCCAACCAAAACGATTCTGTGGGGCTTTTTTGCAGTTAGGTGGTGACCAACTCCAGGACCTGAAGGGAGCCTGCAAGAAAGATGGAGAGAGACTATTTCCAAGGTTCTGGAGTGCCAGGGCAAGGGGGAATGGTTTCCCACTGACACAGGGCAGGGTTAGATGGGATAGTGGGAAGAAATTGCTGTGAGGGTGGGGAGGCCCTGGCCCAGGTTGCCCAGAGAAGCTGTGGCTGCCCCTGGATCCCTGGAAGTGTCCAAGGCCAGGTTGGACAGGGCTTGGAGCAACCTGGACTAGTGGAAGGTGTCCCTGCCCGTGGCACAGGTGAAACAAGATGGGCTTTAAGTTCCTTCCAACCCAAACCATTCTGTAATTCAATAAATGGCATTCAAAGTGTGAAAGTAAATTTAATTGCCTTGCGTGGAAAAATACCATTAAATTTCCTGCACGATCTCACCTTGCACATAAACCCCTCCACTTAAGACACATATAGTCTTTAAAAATACCTGTTTCAGAGCTCTGAGAGTTTTAGTTGCTGTTGCAGGCTTGGGCTTGTGTTGCCTCTAAAACTTACTTAAAAGTGAAACAGGACTTTGTGGGTTCACTTAAGGAGCTTATGGCCAAAACCCGTGGAGGGACACATCCTGCCATTATCTTCCAAGTTCCAAGGCTAGTGAGAGAAATTAGCCGCTGGCATCTTGACCAGTCTTCCTGTTCAAGTAACTAGAATTTTTTTTTAAATAAGTGGCTTTTTCTCTCCCCCTGCTCCCCCCCAAGGAAATAACTTGTAAGAAGTGTCTGAATAAGTGGGCACAGACTGTATGTGGTTTCCCGTGGTAGAAAAATGCCGTGACAAATCCTTATCTCCTCTTCATCTTCTGAAGTTGCTGTTCTTGTTTGTTTTTCCACACCTTTGACCTCTCACAGGGTATATCCTGGCTGCTAACAGCCTGTCAGCACGGGAAGAATACTGTGAGTTTTTACCAACTGCTATTCCAATTAAAATTTTACAGAGCAGCCAACCAAAGAAAAGCCTTTTTAACTACCAACTTCCCTTTGGTTACGTCGTCCTTGCCATGGGAAAATACCCAGGCCGTTGATTTTTAACAGGCTGTTTTGTTCAGGGATTGGTGACAGCTGTTGGCTTTTTCGAAAGGCTGTGTAATCAGTGTGTTTTCTTCTCCAGAAAGGAAAAAAAGCATTTGGAAGCAGAACGCAGAGCAAAGCGGAGAGCTGGTGAGCGCGAAGGGCCTGCTCTCTTGGCCGAGGGGGTGTGAGAGAGAAAATGCAAAATGCCGTGTCGTTTGTAGGAAATGAGGAATAAGGTGAAAACTCACTTGTTTTTGGGAGTTAACAGCCTTAAAATGTAAAGCTGGGGAATCTGCCGAAGTCCCAGGGATGGGTTTGTGAGAGGAGGAGCAGCCTGTGGGTTGTATTTAAGAGGTCTGGTTTGAGCAGTGTATAATACGTTGTTGCATAGCCTTAGGGAAAATACAACAGGCATACAAGGGATTTAACAAAATCCCTGTAATGGCCAAATTGGTTCTTTGAAGGCGAATGTGCACGTCTTCTCTGGGCTAGAGGTGTATTTTTAAGTGATCATAATAGTCGTAACCCCCCCAGAAATACTTGAAAAACATGTAATTGCATAAAATGATCTGATGGTATTTATTAATGGCATGTATTAACTAAGACAATAATTAAGACTCTCAAACTGTAGTTCTGAAGAAAGCCCCAAAACAACCAAACCCTTCTTCTCTTAAACTCCACGCCCTCTTCTTCCTAAAATAGTTTGGAGGATGGTTGGTACATAATGAAACTTGAGATGATTGAGGGACTTGTGATGAGGGACTGAGATGCACTCTGGCAGCGGTGGCTTCCTGGAATGTGGGGCAGGAGCTGGGATGGTCCTGTCACTTCCTGCTTTGAGGGCAGAAAACATCTCACCAAAAGCAGCAGCAGCAGCAATGGATGTAGTGGTGCAGCCTTTGGGGTTTTTTTTTTTTGTACTGAGATGTAATTCCCTGTGATGTGTCCAGTGAACAATTAATTGAAATGCATTTATGATTTATCTGAGAGTTATTAAATGCTGTGGTTGCTTTTATGTGCTGTGTGACCTAATGCTGAATCCATCTGAATGCAGGTTAAGCTAATTCTGGATGGAAACACTGACATCAGTGATACATCCAGTGCTGCCAGTGTGATTCTCTGGTGCACAGGGTTTTGGGATCAGGGTTTGGGGTCAGGACTTCCCTGGTGTGTGTCGAGAGGTGCCAGGGCAGCATCTCCCCGCTGTGGGGGATCTGCTGAGGGATGAGGCTTTGCTGGGAAGGATGATCTGCTCCCTGACCAAGGCTGAACACACAGTAAGGACAGTGCTGGAGCACGGCAGTCAAGTGTGATTCTCCTCTGTTTTGACAGGCCTGGCTTGGCAGGGGTGGTGGTGGACGGGGCTTCCCTCTGCACGCTGACTCGGGCTCTGAGCTGCCTAACGCCGTGTGAAGTGGCAAGAGGGACACTGCTGATAGTTTGGCTTTTTGTGTAACATATAATAACCTTCTGAGGTTTGGGTCGCTAGTGGTGGTGATAACTGTGTGGCATTCAGTTGCTGTGCAGAGGACTAAGATTTCTCTCTATTGGAAACAGTGCCATCTCCCAACACGCTTCTTTGGGCAGGCCGTGTTTATCCTGACTGTAAACTCTTAAGGGCCAGAGGGGTTTTGTTCAAAGGAAGGTAAAGTACAATTCGCTGGACAAAGCTTTTAAAACCTCACATTTGTCATTTTCTGTCTCGTTCTTGCATTGGTGAGTTTAATTTCAAGATTAGTCACTGCAGTCCCAGTTATCCTTAGTTCTGCTCAGCAGCCACAAGCAACACAGACTTCCCGGGATTTCTGCTGCTTTTGGATACTAGTTTTAGTGGTGTGCTGTCTTAAAACTATGTTTCAAAGCAAAGGAGTTTCTCTTCAGAACCTGCATTGACGCTTTCACGGTGGTTATGTGCAAAACAAAACTGTTCAGCAAGTACAGTAGTTTTGAGCACACTAATAGCACTTTAATGAAGGTGGTAATTAACATAGAAACTGTTTTTTAAATTGTAACGCAGCTCCATAAATTAACTTCCTACAGAATTAACTTCTTCCCTCTTGTTTATATTTCTGGAATAACTATCCATATTGCTTTTCCCTGTATTACATTCAGGGATCTGTGTGAAAACTGTAGGTGGGTAGCTTGAAAATGCAACAGAAAAATGAGGTCCCAGGCCACGGATTCCTTGTCTCCAGACTCTCTGTGGAAGCATTCCTGAGCTTTAGCATCCTGTTCCTAAACACAGGATGTGCCCTGCTTGTTTGAAATTAGTAGTAAAACCCCAGATCAGAGCACTGATACTGAGCAGAAACATGTGTAGCAGCACAGCATGAACCCAGCCACCGCCTCTGGAAGGCGAGGGCACTCTGTGCCTTTACTGAATGACTCGCTGAGCTCCAGCTGCAAAGTAGGAGTCAAAGGGGAAAAAATGGCACCTTTAGAGTTGAAAAGACTTGATTATGTATCAGTTTCTTTGGTTATCCTGCTTGGGAGAGATCCTGAGAGTTCCGAAGCCATTGAATCCTGGAAAGCTGAGCTGGAGGTGGTGGTGGTTTAAATGCCACTTACTGACATAGCCCATAGTCCCTACTGCCTGTGCTCCCGATATTTCTTTGCTCGTGGCTTTTCACATAACCAAAATATTTGCATTCAAATCAGGGTAAAGTACAACTCCTCCTGTAAATGTTTTTCCTCGTGCTGCTTTGCCATTTCTAAGGGGTAGGTGCAGGCAGAGAAGTCCCTGACAGTCATGTTGTGTATGCCCAGCCCCTGTTTTGAAGGGCTGACAGAACAGGGAAAAACCAGAAGTATTTGTTGCTACACTGGAGCCCAGAACAGGAAAATAATGCCTTTCTGCTTCTCTCAGCGTGTACAGAGAGTGGATTGGTGGTAAGTGTGCGAGTCGCTTGGGTGTGTGCTGTGTATCCAGACATCCTGAACATCCGAAATTCTATCCAGGTGTTTCAGAAACGGCGGGAGAGCACCTGCCTGGAAGGGTTTGTGCCACGGAGAAGGCTCCAGTGTACTTGGGAGACAGAGAGCACAGGACTCGTGTTTTGCAATGCTCCTGCAGTCACTGGTTTCCTTGGAAACTGGTGCCTGAGCAGGGAGAGCCAAACTTGAACGCTGGTGCCTGGTTTCAAAGTAGAAAATGGGCTGTCAGACTTCAGAAAGTAGGATTGGGATATCTGGACTGTATTTGGGGCTTGTTTGTTAGGAGCAAACTTGGAGTGGGATATCACTGAAAAAAAGCCCCTGTCGGCCTGCAATGTTTTTCCTTCCCAGAGTGGTGTTTCTTTCCCCAAAATGCCCTTTTTTGATTCGGTTTGTGAGCATATTTCGTGGAGGTGTTTCCTGCTGAACACACAAACTGTGTCAGGAAAGCTGTGCACCAGCTTTGTGACGTGGGCTTGATGTGGATTTGGAAACTCCCCAGCCCAGGGCAGCTCGTGTTGTTCAGTTATTTAATGTTCTGTGAGGTGGTGATGTGAACAAATGGGAGAAATCATAAAGGAGCTGTTTGGGTTGACCCAAAATGAAACTGGAGTCTTGTAAATATAAATATACTTTGTAACTATTATATATATATATTTATATAAAGTACATTTATATATATATAAATATACTTCGTAAATATAAATATACTTTGTGTTGAATGTGGTACCCTTTATGCAAGAGAAGTACGTATAATGACATGTATATACTTAGCACGTGGAGGGTAGTATTGCATTCATGCAAATATACTTTTCTTGGGATAGAGAACAATCAGGCTTTAGCATCAGTAAGATATATGGAATTTTTTTTTCCAGTACCAGCAGGACTCTGGAATTGCATTTTGGTCTAATGGAAGGTGTTCCGGCCCACGGCAGGAGGGTTTGAAGGAGACGATTTTTAAGGTCCCTTTCAAATCCCAACCATTCTGTGATTTCATGTCAACGCTGTTGGTTTCTGTGACCACAGAGAATCACTGAGAGTCAGGAGCAAAGGAGCAAAGAGCCAGTGCCGTGGCTGTGCTGGAAATGCGAAGGCATTGCTCCCTGCCCCCGGTGTGAGTGGGTGCCTGGGATCTGTCAGTGCTCCTTGGTATTTAAACTGCCCGTTTGATGTCCTTTGTGTGCAGGGATGCGGCGGGGGAGGGCAGTTCATTAGTGCCCTCGAAGTCCTTCAGCTGAGAGAGGAAAAAACTTTGGTCGTGGGTAAGGTTTTGGAAGGACACAGGAAATCAGTGGCCCTGTGACTCGCAGCAGTCAGGGCAGCGGCCAAGCACTTCAGGAAGATGTAGATAAAGCAAATGTGATGCAAGTAATGCCACTCAGCCATACCTCGAGGCCTGTTGGAAACAATAGGTGTCTTCACCTAGAGACCATTTGAAAATCAGGACTCTTAAAAATTCCTTTAGATAAAATGGAAGAGCAGGCATCCTGGGAACAAGGAGTGAGCCTCCACCTCTCTGCCTTGAAATGTCAGTATTGCTTCAACTGGTGTTGTGTGTGAGGTGTAATGGTGAACGTGGTCGTCTGGAGGAGATACTTCTCAGCTCCTGTGTCTTGTGGTTGGATATATGTATTTACTGAACAGAACAGGTGATTTTGGAGCCTGATAAAGGCCAGGAGGGGCTGTCCCACGTAGCTGCCCCCACAGCAGCTCGTTCCTGCTGGTTTTGACTGGGCAGCTGGATCCCTGGTGTGGAGGCGTGGAGCACCATCCTCTTCTCCCTTCCCGTCTGAGCCTTTGATTACTTCCCTGCTCCTTCTCCTGCCCAAGATTTTTCTCCCTTCTCATGGATGCTGGTTATTCTCTTTCCTCTCAGAGCCAAAGCTCTTCTTTCTGCAAAGCTGTTCCATCTGACTTCACATCTCCCTAAAACACATGCCTTGTTTCCTGATGCATCAAGAGGCAGAGAACCTCTGGTGACAGTAGCACAAGATCCTGCAGGAGGCTGGATTTTCCTGACCATCCAGCTTTTCTGGCATGCCAGTCGGTGCAAAATCAGTTGACTCAGATCAGATGTGACATCCCCTGGGCCTCCTGCGAAGGACAAACAGCAGTTCTGTGGCACTGGCTGCTTACACCTTGCCTAACTCAGCCAGAAGATGGGTCTTGCACATCCCCTGTCCTGGAGAACCAGCACCCAAAAGGGACACAAGGGGAGGGAGTGGCTGGTTCTCTCTGTGTCGAGGTCTTGTGCTGGGTTTGGCTGGGAGAGATCATCTTCTTCCCAGGAGCTGCTCTGGGGCTTTGGCTTTGTGTTGGATTTGTGCTGTTGGTAACAGGGATGTTTTCCTCATCTCACACAGAGCCAAGGCCTTCTCTGCTCCTCACTCCTCCACAAGTAGGCTGGGGCTACAACAGAAACTGGGAGGGGACCCAGCTGGGACAGCTCATCCCAACCACCCGTGGGATGGCCTGTGTCATGCTCAGCACATAAAGCTGGGGGAGGAAGGGGGAGATGTTTGTGTGATGGCATTTGCCTTCCCAAGCCACCTTTGTGTGTGATGGATCCCTGCTTTCCTGGGAATGACCTGCCTGCCCACAGGAAGTATGGAATGAATTCCTTGTGGCTTTTGCTTTACCTATTAAACTGTCTTTGTCAGCTAAGGAATTTTCTTACTTTTACCCTCCTAATTCCTTCCTTCATCCCAGCTGGGATGGGAGCAGTGCTGGGGTTACACCTGGAGCAGGTCCATCTTAAACTGTGGCCGAGGTTATGTCTGTGCCATAGACACGGCAGGGGGATCTCCAAAGGGCTTGTGGCCCAAGGATAAGTCCCTGCGGGAGCAGGCACACCTTGGAGCATCAGTGGCTGTGCACGAGGTCATGGATAAAGCCATGGCAGAGCAGGTGCAGCCCTGCAGGGACTGAGGCTGTGCTGCAGCAGGTTCCCTCCTGGAGGGATTGTGCCTGTTGGAGCAGGTATGGACATTGTGGCCAGTGGAGAAGGCCCTGCTGGACCAGGAGCACCTCAAAGTGACTGTGGCTGTGGATGAATGCACACCACAGCAGTACAGAGAGGTGGCTTATGGATAAGGGGACATGCCTAAGGGTCTGCAGTCTCTGCACAGGTCCAAGCTGGAGCAGGGGCAAGGGGAAGAGCTCACCAGTTAAATCTAATGGTTTAATGGCCCAAAGGGACCGGGGGTGGAGAGTGGAATGGATACACCCTGAAATTGTGATAACCTGGGATTTGAGTTGCACGTGATGGGAATTACTGTGGCAGGAACCCCTTGCTGTGAGCTGGGCTGGGAGCAAGGGGAGGGGCTCCTTGCAGCGTCAGACCCCTCAGTGACAGTGACTTTGAGCTGTATTGACAAAACTTCCCGCTGGGATGGCTGAGTGACATCCTGCATGGCCCCCCTACTTCTGCCCTGCTTGATGAGGGGCTGCTCCAGCACCTCCCTCTTGGTGCTGGGCATCACTTGACCTTGTTACAGACCAACCAACCACCACATCTCGCTGGTGAGGAGTGTCCAGACGAAGGAGTGGGATAAATTTCCTTTAGAAACGCGGGGGTGTGTCTGTGCCTTCCTGTCTGAGCGCTGAGATGGGGCTGTGCCTCTAAACCTGGCAGGTATTGAAGAGCCAGTTGTGGGGGGTATAATACCTCTTTTTATTCCTTACACATCTTTGCACATTTAAATCCTGTTAAGACAAGGGGAGAACACATCTCCTGCTCATCAGACACTTGATTGCTTTCTGCTTTCCCGGCACCAGCCTGGCTCTGTGAGGCACGGGGGAAATGAAGCGTGGAGAGGAGCCGGCTGTTCCCTGTTAGCGCTGCTCCCACACCCAGGCGGACTCGGGTACCACAATGAGGAGCTGGGTGGGAGGGCTGCGGCCAGGCAGATACTCCACTTTGCCCTGACCTTCCCTTCTTCCAGGGCCCGGCTGCGAGGAAGTTGGACTTGTTAAGACTTGTGGTGAGGGAAGGGAGTTGAAGTTCCACGATGCTTCGGCTCGGGGGAGGGACACAGGTGGTGCAACTCTTGTTTCGCTGCTTCTTAACTGACTCTGACAGGGATCTTGGCAGGAAGGGCTTCTGTGGCCTTTTGTGCAGATCCATTCCAGGTGGATACTGTATTGCAGCCCAGCAGCATTCTGTCGGTGCATTCCCAAGGGAATGCTGGCTATCCCTCTTACTTCCCTCCATTCTCTGGCTGGATTTATCAATGTGCCTGCAGAAGGGTTTTCTGTGGGCATGGCAAGCTGGAATACCGGAGCACAGTGCCAGGGGTCACCAGCACAGGGGCATTCCGTGTAGCACCCCTGTTTGTTAGGGATTTGGCTTTGGGAATAGTGATGTAGGGCTCTTCATGGTGGCAGGTCCCACCTCTGCTCCTGTTGTGCAGGAAGCAGCTTCTTCACCCTTATTATCTTCTCATCAACCACTGTGGCAGGTACTTGACTAGGAACAAATTATCACTTCCCTCACAAATCCCCCAAATTTTTTTCCTTCCGACTCCATGCAAGGGTGGCTGTTACCAATTTTTAGGTAAGGAAAGCAGCCCCAAAACTCAGCTCATCAAGCAAATCTTAGCTTTTTGGTTTTGGGCTACTACTCTTGCGTAGCTAAAACAGGTGTTTTGAGGTTTTAGAAATTATTTTTCCTTTTTGAAAGCCAAAAATAGCTCAAATAGGAAACCGCTAGCGTGGTGTTTGGAGCATCCCTTGGGATGTATAAAGCCAGGTTAAGGCGTTATCCCAGTATTTGCAGGTACAAATGGAAAAGCTTCCATAGAGAGTGGGGCTGCTCCATCAGCGTGGTGAGGACAAACATGTGGGAGCGCTGCCAGGAACATGAGTCCATGTCACTGATATGTCACCTCTGGAGCACAGTGGCTCCTTGTTTCCACTGGAAACTCTGCCCAGGAGCTCTGAAGAACTCCTTCAACTGCACGTTCAGTTTGTTTCCACTCGTTTTCCAATGTTTTCCACCCCAAAAGGTTCTTGCTGGGCAAGTGTTGTAAAGTGTTTGATTAAGCTCCCTGGACTGAGAGGGCACAAAGCCTTGGGCTGCATGGCTGGTACTGAGGAAGGCTCCTGTTTAAATACAGCTGAGCAATGTTCCAGAGTGTTGTGGCAGAGTTGTTAAACTGGTGCAAAAGATGTGACTACTTAGCAGACAGCACAGAAAGCTTCGGGAACTTGTTTGTGTGGGATGTGGGAGGGTGGGCTGGGACAGCCTGACCTCTGCACTGAAGTGAAGCAGAGGGTCGGGAGAACTGTGTCAAATATGGAGCCTCATGTAAAGTACCCAGAAGGGAGGATCTTCACAGGGATTTGAAGTTTTGATACATGCTGGAGGAGCCTTCTGAGGCTTAGGTGATCGTGCCTGGGAAGCTTCAGCTCCATGGCCTCTTCTGATTTCCTTGGCCAGCAGTTGAAATACTTTGTGCCTTTGTTCGTACTGAGAGAATGATATATCATGGGGAGATAATATTCCATGCTTTTCCCAAGCTTCTAAATGGAATTTTTATCAGTTCCACTGAAGCATATGATGCACAGGAAAGCTGGCCTGCTGTCAGGTTGTTTGCTCTGTACTGCTTCAGAACTGCCTCGGCGCTCTCCGTTTGGCTTCCCGGTAAAAATACGAGAGGGGCCCTCCCACCCTAAATCTCAGGTGTCTGCAGCCACCAGAGCACGTGGAATCCCTCTGTCACCAAGGGACAGGCAAGGCAGGACCGTGGGCCGCCAGTCCTGGGCATCCCCTGTTGGAGCTTCAGTGCTCCATCCCTTTCTCTTACCCTCTCTGCAGTTCTCTTTCCTTCCACCACCACCATCTGCTTGTTTCAAACCTCTCTTGTGCCCTGCGTGTTTTCAGAAGACCTAAAAAAGTCTGGTTTTTTTTTTCTTTTAAATCTGTTTGCGTTGGTGATCCTGAGACTGCTCAGACACAGCTGGTCAGAGCCTTGACACCATTTCTCTGTGACTGCTTTGTCGTCTCAAGTGCACTTTGCTGCAGCACACATATAAAGGACAAAAGGCAGCCACCTCAGCAAATGAGTGTGAAAGCACTGGAGAAGAGTTGTAGGCATGAGTGGTGTTTTGGTTTTCTTTTTTTGAGTCCAGATCTAGCCTTCTGCCTGTGGCTTGTGCTTTTGAAAAGTATTTGTTGTGCAGGGAGGGCTTCTGAGAGGTTGAATCAACTGTCTGTGCCCTCATCTGAAGGGTAAATCAGGGGCTGCATTGACAGGGAACTGTCTGTGTGGTGAAACTTCAGCAGGCAGGGTTTGATTTAGGTGATGGTGGAAAAAAACTATCATTCGTATATCATTTATTTCTTCTCCTATGAACACAGGCTGTGAGAGAGTTGGGGGTTCAGCTGGAGAAGAGAAGGCTCTGGGTAGACCTCAGAGCCCCTTCCAGTGCCTAAGGAGGCTCCAAGAGAGCTGGAGAGGGACTTTGGACAAGGGATGGAGGGGACAGGACAAGGGGGAATGGGTTAGATATTACGATGGAATTGTTCCCTGTGAGGGTGGGGAGGCCCTGGCACAGGGTGCCCAGAGAAGCTGTGGCTGCCCCTGGATCCCTGGAAGTGTCCAAGGCCAGGATGGGGCTTGGAGCAACCTGGGCTGGTGGAAGGTGTCCCTGCCCATGGCAGGGCGTGGCACTGGATGGGCTTTAAGGTCCTTTCTAACCCAAACCATTCTGGGATTCTGTTCTGTGTAGCCCTAATCCTAATGTGTGGTAATTTTCATACTGGAAAAAAAGTTTTCACTCCTCCACATGCTACAGGTGTTCAAATATGCTTTCCCAGAACAACAACAACAACAAAAAATAACAAGAAGGAAAAAAAAAACCCAAACTACTCTGGAGGGTTATAATGCTTTTTAAATGAGAATCTCAAAATGCCCAATCTTTGTTTTGGTTGCTGTCTGACAAGGCTTCTCTTTGCAGCAGCCTCTGCTCTGAATGCAGTGGGTTGAAAGCTCTCTTTAACCAGCAGCTGGGATGTGTTGAATGAAATAACTCATCAACCTGTGGCCAGTCTGGAAGAGCAGCCACCTGATGTGCCCTACTGGATTATTAGAGGTTTGGTTCTGAGCCAGGCATGGCTGAGCAGAGCTCCTTCATGTAAGGCTGAGGTGAAGAGCTTGTCCTTACTGCTGGGGCTTCAGCTGAAAAGCTCATTTTTATGCCCAAGGCTCATGAGAGTGGTCACAGCACAGAGATTTCTGCTGGGGAACAAAGGCAAATTCCTCATCAGAGAATGTAATCAAATGGTGATGCTGCAGCTGGTTCCTTCCAGCCTCTAAATGCAGACAAAATAGCACATAGTAGAGAAAAAACGTTTGCTGAGTTAACTGGGCTATATTTAGGTGCCAAATAAACAGATTTCTGCTTTTGACCCTCCCCTCAACACCCTAAAACTGCTTTTTAGACTGTCTGCAAAAGTCTTGGCTGTTTGTGGCTTCTGTTGTCTGCAAGGGAAGTAATTCAGAGAGGCAGGGAAAGGGCATCGTTCACAGCTGGCCATGGAAAGGCAAGGTCTTGGGCACACAGTCCCCGTGTCCAGCCTTGTTCCCTCTCCTTGGCCCTTCGTTAGCACTGCATCCACAGGCTGTTGTAGGAACAAAACCCTAAACCCCCCAAACTCTTCCCCATGTGGGTCCACGGGAATCTCAGGAGGTTTAACAAGGCCAAGGGCTGGTGCTGCCCCTGGGTCAGGACAAGCCCTGGGATCAGTCCAGGCTGGGGCTGAGCAGATGGAGCAGCCCTGGGCAGAAGGCCCTGGGGGTGCTGGTGGGGCAGAGGCTGGACCTGCCCCGGCCCAGAAACCCCCCGTGCCCTGGGCTGATCCCCCAGCGGGGGCAGCAGGGCAGGGGGGGATTCTGCCCCTCTGCCCCTCAGGGGAGACCCCCCTGCAGAGCTGCTCCAGCCCTGGGGGCCCAAAATATGAAGAAACTGTTGGAGTAAGTCCAGAGAAGGCCACGGAGTCGCTGAGGGGACTGGAGCACCTCCCCTGTGGAGACAGGCTGGGAGAGCTGGGATTGTTCAGCCTGGAGAGGAGAAGGTTGTGTGGAGACCTCACAGCACCTTCCAGGGTCTGAAGGGGCTACAGGGAAGCTGAAATAGCAGGAATCGGAGTGGGTTCAAACTGAAATTTCTATTTAGGTTGGATATTGGGAAGGAATCCTTCCCTGGGAGGGTGGGGAGGCCCTGGCCCAGGTTGCCCAGAGAAGCTGTGGCTGCCCCTGGATCCCTGGAAGTGTCCAAGGCCAGGTTGGACGGGGCTTGGAGCAACCTGGGCTGGTGGAAGGTGTCCCTGCCCATGGCTGGGGGTGGCACTGGATGGTGTTTAAGGTCCCTCCCAACCCAACCCATTCCATGACCAGTGTGGCCTTACTGATCCATATAAGAACTAGGAGATGAAATACAGGCATCTGCCCTTACACAATGCATTTCCCTCCCATTTTTCCCTGCAGCACCCTCTTTTCCTGGGCACTGCTGTTGGTACTGACTGTACAGTTAGCCCTTTATTCATGTGTGCATAAATTTGACTGTTTTTAAAGGAAGCAAAATAGCACAGCCATCTTGCCAGGGCAGATTAGGAGAGGGAGGCTGCAGATCCCCAACAATCCTCAAATCCTCACGGTTGAGGATTTCATCTGCCCACATGGAGTGCTGCTTGCAACCTCAGGGGTGGCCAGAGTGTAGGAGGAAGTTTAGTTTATTCCTTTATTTTTTCCTTCTCAGACATACTTGTGCTGTTCACGTGGTTTTGCCTCCTGATTTCCACGCTGGGGAGTTGGTGTTGCACCCGAGGAGAGGGCCGGGGTCAGCACAGGCTTTGGTCCCACCCCATCACTGCAGGCTTTGATCTGTTGGGCTTTCAATGCTGATTAGTTTTTATATCCCTGAGAATACATCAACTGTAATTCCTTCCTAAGCACGAGCACTCAGTGATTAGGAACTAGGTTTCACTCCTGATTAAATAGCAAGACCATAGGGCACAGTAACAGAAACAGGGCACTTGAAATCCCAGTGTTCTCATCTAAGGGACATTGGTTTTCACGGGCAAAGAGCTTTCCACAGATTTCCACCAAAATAACAAACCTTAATGCAGGTACAGGTTAATGGCAGATTTATTTAAGGTTTTCTTTTCCCATTAACCCGCGAATAAATCCCACAGCAACCTTTAAAACTGGGTTTGTGTATTAGGGATATGCTAACAATTTGAGGAGTTTTGAGTAGTTAAAATTCAAGGTACAGACTTTGTGTGATTTTTTTTTTTTTTGGGAGGGGGTGATTTTAGGTCATGTAAAAGCTGCGTGGAGCTCAGCTTGATTCTTGGAAGGTGTAGCTGTTCCCTTGGGATTTCTGCTGCTGGACTTCCAGCTGGGTGTGCTGGGCATATCTGTCAAAAAAACCCCATGAAATGAGAGTAATTCTGCCTGGCACTTCTTTGTTCTCCTTGACCTCTCGTGGCTCTACAGACTTCTCGGAGCTGCCTGTGGGAGAATATGACAGTGGTGAAGCTGCAGCTCAGGGAGATCCCTTGCTCTGGTTTTGGTTGTACCTGATCCTTTGATGCTGGCTGGGGGGCACAGGACAGCCCTCAGCTCTCAGGCATCCTCCAGAGCTCAGAGGCCGTGGCAGGAGATCAGCCAAGATGGAATATCAGCAGGAATTTCTCGTGTACTGTGGTTTTGGTGCAAGTCAGAGTGTTTCGCTGTGACTGCTGTAACTGGGGTGGGTTTAGGTGGCATTTCTGTGTTTGCCTGTTTGTTTGCTGCCCTTCTCAGAGCCCTGCCTGGGTTTTCTGCAGTGCCAGCAGCTCCCTGGGTACAGCTAACTCTGATTTAAGCCGTCTGACACGCAGCCCTTGCTGCATTTTGCCGTGGCATCATCACCAGCGTGACCGTAAAACCTGTTTACTTGGAATTGTTCGCCGGATAAAGATTAAAACAAGTCTGCTGCTTCTCACAAAATAAAGGGGGATTCGAGCCTTGGTAGTTGTTGAATCCTTGCGTGACCTCCCCAATAATTTGTGTGGAAGTATCAATCCCTTGGGGCGTCATTCCTGTATGGGAAGATGGCAGCGATGGGTCTGAAGGCGGGGGTTTGTCTGGGTTCATGTAAACCTTGTGCAACCCCCTTCTCAGCCCCCACCCCCTGTGCTGTTCTTGGCAGTTTTATTTCCTTGCCCACGAGATAATGCCAAGCTTTCTCCTGGTGTGACAGCCGAGTGGGATTTATAGCTGTGGCTTATCCAAACAACCTGTAAAAATGTTATAGAGTGTTTAAAAAATAATAGTAGTTATAATTCAAGTGAAGAACAAATAAACACTTGTATTCGCCTCAGTGTACGCAGAACTGTGTACAGACCTTGACTCAGGTTGGAGGGGGAAAGACATTACTGGGAGAGATTTCTTTTTTTTCCTCTCTGAAAAGGGCTAAGTAAAATATTCTGTTTTAATAACACAGAGATTTTAGGGCTCCACAGACTACATACAATTTACTTGACCTTTATAAATAGAACAGTCTCGTCTCTCTCTATTGAAAAAAAGAAGAAAAAACCCTAATCTGAAAGAAGCACAGAAATTTATTAAATTGTTAGGTTTTATTCCTGGAGCAGAAAGGCCAATTGTCCAAGCAGGATGTGAACAGAATAGCCCCAGATAGACCAGCTCTCAGACTGGTGCCAAGAAAAAGTGCAGATCCATAAGACTGGCAGAGGAAAACTGACTTGAGTTCCTCAGGGTCTCGTGCCTTGGGTTTGAGCAAGAGTGAGTTGGGGAGGAAAGAAGTGCTGGGATTTGGTGAGCATCTTGGGAAGCTGGCATCAAGTTATGCCAGGGGAGGTTTAGATCAGATATTTGGGAAGAATTTCTTGCTGCCAAGGCTGGTCAGGCATTGGAGGGGGAGGGGGTGGAGTCCCCGTCCTTGGAAGTGGTAAAAGAACGTGTAGATGTGGCACCTGGGGACATGTGGTCATGGGGGTCCTGGGTTCGTGTCTGATGATCTTAGAGGGCTTTTCCACCCTAATGGTTTGAAATTAATGCCACCAACGGCTGAAATCATGAGTGGCAGAGGGGAAAAAACCATGGGAATTGAAATCCTACTGTTAGTTTAGCATCCATTTAGAAACATTGCACCTAATATTTTAGAGAGCTTTTGTCCCCAGGGATGCCCAGGTTAAAGGTTATTAAAGACTTAGTAATTTTCTTCTTGGACTGGAGGGGTAAAATCACAGGATGCCAGAATGGTTTACGTTGGAAGGGACCTTAAAGCCCATCCTGTCCCACCCCCTGCCATGGGCAGGGACACCTTCCACCAGCCCAAGTTGCTCCAAGCCCTGTCCAACCTGGCCTTGGACACTTCCAGGGATCCAGGGGCAGCCACAGCTTCTCTGGGCAACTTGGGCCAGGGCCTCCCTGCCCTCACAGCCAGGAATTCCTTCCCACTCTCCCATCTAACCCTGCCCTGTGTCAGTGGGAAGCCATTCCCCCTTGTCCTGGCACTACAAAATGGACCCAGGCAAGCAAAAGGTAACAGTTCCTTTGTCTGGGGGAGGTGGATACCCGTTCTCAGTGGAGAAACTCGGGGGGGTTCATTCCTGGAGCGAGTCTGTCTCGTAGGGACACAGTTACTGTGCTTTCCCAAGGACCTGCCTGTGCATCATAGCTGGATGAAATGTTTTGTTAGGTGAGCAGAGGTATTTCGTTTAAGATAAGGTGAATCTTGCATGACACAGTGAGTGACCTACACAGTGTGTGCACAGGGGTAAATAAACTGCATTCCGTCAGAAATAAAGGATGTTTCAAACCTGCTGTTACAGCAGATGTGGAAGTGCAGTCCCTGGGTGAACAACAACCTGCACAGAAATCAGCTGCTCTTTCTTGGCTTTGAGTTGGCTTTCAGCTCTTGCTTTTAGCTCTCTTGCTGTTTGCTGGGTGAGAGAACAGCTTTAAATTCAGGTTTAAGAAAGATAACACTGAATGTTGTGCTATTTGCTCACTGACTTCAAAGGTTTGCATATTTTAGTTTCTTAAACTCTCTAAAGGAAGGTGAGGGGTTTATTTTCAGGAATTTTGGTGCCAGTTAGTTTCGTTGTTGGTTTAACACAGGCTTGGGCTGATATTTCTGATCATCTCTGCTCGTGAATATGCAGGATATCAGCATACGTGCAAAGACCTTGGGTCTGCTTTTGACTCTAAAGAATTAATTATCTGAGCATCTTTAAAATCCACTTAAATGTCTTTTAAATGACACTCTTCAGGCCTGTTGGGATTAAACTGGATCTGAAATTGTTTCGGCTCCCTCCAGTAGTTCCTGTTTCCCCTACGGAAATAGCTGTGGCACACAGTTTTTCTCCATCCCTTTTTAGCTCTTTCTGTGTATTCCTTCACGTAAATATTTCCTAAAAGCAGCCTGTGGAGCGTGGAACAGACTCAAAACGTGGAAGAGCTGTAGCAGTGCTTCTCAGAAAGGGACCAGAACTGCATTCCTAGTCCTGTAAAATACTTGGGAGAGTGGAAACAAACTGTGTCCCTGCAGGCCCAGGGGTGTTGGATCGGAAGAACCACTGGCTCTGTCTCGTTGTGATAAACTGATGTGTTCTGCTTTTTCTGTGTGTGGATTTTTACCCTTTTCATGGAATCACGGACTGCTTTGGGTTGGAAGGGACCTTAAAGCCCATCCTGTCCCACCCCGTGCCATGGGCAGGGACACCTTCCACCAGCCCAGGTTGCTCCAAGCCCCGTCCAACCTGGCCTTGGACACTCCCAGGGATCCAGGGGCAGCCACAGCTTCTCTGGGCAACCTGGGCCAGGGCCTCCCCACCCTCACAGCCAAGAATTTCTTCCCATATATCCCATCTCTCCCTGCCCTTTGGCAGTGGGAAGCCACTCCCTGTGTCCTGTCCCTCCCTCCCTTGTCCCAGGTCCCTCTCCAGGCTTCTGGTAAGCTCCCTTTCCTACTGGAAGGAAATTTCCACCAAATCTGATGCAAGGACCTCTGCTGCTTCCTTCTTCCTTTCCTGTTCTTTCTTCCACATTAAACCCTCTGGCTCCTTGCAGCCCCATTTCCAACCTGTCTGAGTTTTCCTCCTGGCCTGGGGCTCGGCTTTGTGCCCCTCTCCTGCTGCAGGCTGTTCTCTGTGGTTTGCTTTGGCACTGCCCTGTGGAAGCAGAAAAACAGGAAGGGGCAGGAATTTTCAGGGGGAACAGGAGGAGAGAAACAGTTTGGGAAGATGGTGGAAGGAAAGGAAAAAGAAACCATGGTGCAGGGCAGTAGGAATGTCAAGTGAGGCACCAGACAAACAAGGAAAATAGTCCGGAATTGTTGTAATGGGAGCAAACATTCTGGAGTTTGGAGACAGAGTGGGAGGGGGATGAGACATGAGGGTGGTGGAAAACTGGAGAGTAAGTGCAGGGTAGTAATGCAAGGCAAGGAAAGTAATCACAGAGGTACATTATGTGAGCAAACTTAGTTTGCTGCTCGTATGATGCAGATAAAGGTAACTTAATTCTGTGTTCTCCTCTGGCTTGTTTTCTCTGTCACAGTTCTCAGCCTTGAGAGCTGGTTCTTCTCTGCAGTGCCCTGTTGAGAGCCCTCCTGTGAAGCAGAGGGTTTCTGGAGCCGGGCAGCAGAGTGGCAGCACTCCTGAACTGTCACTTTGGGGAGCAGGGACACGGCTCAGTGCCCGTGGCTGTAGCACGTGCAGTAGTAGGTGCTTTTAAATCAGTAGCCAGCCAATGGTTTGATCTGCCCCCACAGCCCAGTGAGGTGTTTCTCCCCAAATTCTCGGAATCTGAGTTCTTGTTGGCACTCTTGCAGGGATGCTGGAGCATGGGATACCCCTGGGCAAGTGGTGTCTTCGTTTCACCTGCCACACCAAATCCGGGGCATCGTTTGTAGTGGTGGGTTGGCTTTGCAGGTCAACGTCCTTTCACTCTCACAGGAGACTCTGAACTCTCCAGCCAAATAAAAAGCAACTGGAAAGTCCTTACAAAGCCTGTTGACAGGAGAAGGAATTCAGAGAAAGAAGCAAAAAAAAACCCCTTCTGTCTTGTCTACTACAGTGGCAAGCACCCCCTGGTCTAAGTAACCATTTACAAAGAATATTTCTGGAACAAACAAATCTAGTCAGCACAAAAATAGGTGACATAACTTCCTGAATAAACTGAGCAGCAAAAAAGTCACCCATGAATCACCTAATTTAAGAGCAGCAGCTCTGTCTCATCTGTACTGTGGTTGTCAGATTTCTAAGACAGTAAACAGAAGCAAAACATAATACCTCCATGCTTCTAGTGCCTATAATTAAGTAGTGAATTTATCCCTGTGCAGTATCCCACTTGTAATGTATTCAGTGGGATTGTTTTAAAATGGATGTCTCTAAAATCTTTCAGACTATTCAGCTCGTTAACTGGTGCACTTTGGTTTGGGGTTTTTTGTGTAGTACGTGTACAATTTATGCCATGGGAGGCTGTGCAAGGGGAGCATCCCACAGGCCTGAGGATTAAGGACACAGTCCTTCCTAAAGCTTCTGAAGCTGTCTTGGGTTCCTGTCGAGCTTGCCTCCACCACGTGTGACTCCCCGTGCTTTCAAATCCTCGTTGCTGCGTGCGTTCGTGAATTTACCTGCTGGCAAACCAACGTGTCACTGTCTCCTCTTCTGTTCCGCCTGGATAATCCCATCCCATTCCGTGTTCACCCACAGTCTTTGCTTGAAAGGGAATTCCCCCCGCACCGACGTGACAGTGACAAGCTGCAGGAACGTGTCACACAGCCTTGAGAGCAGAGCCCTGTTCCTGTCTGCAGAGCCTGTCCAGGGTGGCAATCCATGTGCTTCCCATCACCACGTATCTCCAGGGTTCCTGCCTTATTAAAGGAATGGCTTTCTTGGCTTGCTGAGGGAGGCAGAAATCTGTTTAATGCATGTTGCTGTCTGTCCTCAAGAAGCAAGTGGTGCTCTGGGTTCTCGTGTAAATGGCCCTGTTTGTGAAGAGCTTTCCCTTGGGAATAGCTCTGCGGCTCCCACGCTGGGACTGTGGCTCGCTGGGCTGGAACAACCAGGTTACAACTGCTCTTGGGGCCGTGGTGAGCCATCCCAAAACAGGCTCAGCAGAGTCTGGAACACAGATCCTGTGAGGAGCAGCTGGGGGGGGCTCAGCCTGGAGCAAAGGAGGCTCAGGGGGGACCTTCTGGCTCTGCAACTCCCTGACAGGAGGGGGGAGCCGGGGGGGGTCGGGCTCTGCTCCCAGGGAACAGGGACAGGAGGAGAGGGAACGGCCTCCAGCTGGGCCAGGGCAGGGGCAGGGGGGACATCAGGAGGAATTTCTCATGGAAAGGGTGGTCAGGGATCGGCAGGGGCTGCCCAGGGAGGTTTGGAGTGCCCAGCCCTGGAGGTGCCCAAGGAAGGCCTGGCCGTGGCACTCAGTGCTCTGGGCTGGGGGACAAGGGGGGCATCGGGCACAGGGGGGACTGGGTGACCTTGGAGGGCTTTTCCAGCCTCTGGGATTCTGGGATTTCCTGGTTACTGTGCCCTTCCTTAGCTTTACCTGGGGCAGGACCCTTTCGTGTTGCTGCATCCTGCTTTTTACCTTCATGTGTCCATTCCTGTCAGCATTCCCTGAAGACAAGTGATGCCACAGAATGTGAGGTTTGTATGCTGCCTGTTCCAAAATATCCTCCCTTTTGCCAGAAATAGGATGTTTCCCCTGTAATATCCTTTCAGCTGGAATTCCTGGAAGCATTCAGTGCCTCTGGAGGAGGGTTATTTTGATCAAAGAAAAGGGCTGTTCCCTAAAGTCCCTCAGAGCTTTTCATCTTTTCCTTGCCTTCCATCTGAATTTGGTGCCTGTCTTTTGTTACCATGTTTGCCGTGTTTGTTATTTTTCAAAACAATTCATTTAAGCTCTTTCTGAATGGGGTTTATAAGTGACTGGATGCTGAGAATAGGTTGCAGGTGACCCTGGAGCTTGTCTTACACAGTTTATGGGAGTCAGGGAAATTTCTCTTAGTCCCCAACACATCTCCAGGTGTCTCCTGCAGATTGTTCTTTACTAAGTAGTCCAAGACTTTATGAACACTTTGCCCTGAGATGGAGCTTTCCAAGTTTTGAGTTGTGTTGTTTTGTTTTTTTTTTTTCTTGTGAAAAAGCTACTTCTCTGGAGGTGGTTGGCTTGTCCTGCTCTTGTTCCTGCCATCCCTGGGCATCCTTGATGTGGCTGTGGGACCCCCCTCTGTGGGGTGCCCCTTCTGGCTGCAGCCAAAGGCAGCCTCACAAGCCTGGGATTCTTAGTCGGATTCCTAAAACAAGATTAGTGAGAGCATTTCCAAGCAAAAAACACATCTTATTGTGGAATCCCAGAATCACCGAGGTTGGAAAAGCCCTCCCAGCCCATGGATCCCCCCTGTGCCCGATGGCCCCCTTGTCCCCCAGCCCAGAGCACTGAGTGCCACGGCCAGGCCTTCCTTGGACACCTCCAGGGCTGGGCACTCCAAACCTCCCTGGGCAGCCCCTGCCAAGGCCTCACCACCCTTTCCATGAGAAATTCCTCCTGATGTCCCCCCTGACCTTCCCCTGGCCCAGCTGGAGGCCGTTCCCTCTCCTCCTGTCCCTGTTCCCTGGGAGCAGAGCCCGACCCGCCCCGGCTCCCCCCTCCTGTCAGGGAGTTGCTGTAGAGAGCAGTTGCTGTTGGGATATTCTTTGAAACTCAGCAGGATAGTGACAGTCAATGCTTGTGCAGTGGAAACAGGAATTAGAAGATAATATTTTGAATGTTCTGACTTGGAAGGGAAAGAAACCAGCCCTGCTCCCAGCCCATCCTGCTGCTTTTCCACAGACACCTTATGAGCTTCCTGCTGCTGTTCTTCCTCCGCTTAAACGTTATCAAGTTGTGTGGCTGTTTGGAGTTCATCTTGTCTGCCCAAAGGTGCTTGCCTGGCTGTAATCTGGTTTATTAGCAGACTAGACAGAGCCTGCACCATGCTGCTCTGCTTGGGATTGCTGTATCCCAAAGTGACCCCTCTAGAAGGAGGAACAACCTGCCTTGAAATCCTCCCCAGCTGCTGCTCGGGGCTTGGCAGGGGGTGAGTTATTTAGATAGTGCCCTACATCTCTCAAATATTTATGTCTCAAAGCCCGGCTGCTAATATCAGTCTTCCTGCTGACTCGGAAAGCAGGAAGGAATATATTTCTCCTTCAAATCCCTGAAAATATTTATTGGCAGAGCGAGGCTCCAAGTGCCTGCCTGCATTCCACTGTGGTGCACCTCTGGCATTTCAGCCGGGGACTTCTCCAGGCAAAGCAAAGCAAAAGAGCTGAAGGAGCTTTCCTGGTGACAGCAACATCCATCAGAAGTGCTGGGTGAGTCAGAGTAAGTGATGTGAAATCTCTGTCACTTTTTCCCCCTCCCTGTACATCACAATTTCTCTGAAACCTCATCCTAAACTTCCACTGGAAGCAGTTATATATTCCCGTGGCTGTGACAGCGTTCCCTTTGGATATGTTGATGCCAAGGAGGAGCCAAGTGCTTCTGAAGAGCACATCCATCTCTCCCGGCCAACAGTGCATATAGAGGAGCTGGTGACGTGTTTGTAGCCTCTAATCCAAGAGACCAGAGCTGTCTCAAGAGTGAGCTGTCTTTGCTCAGAGCATCTCTAATTGGATTTCTGCATCTATTTAAATTAGGTTATCTTCCACTTGGCAGATTTCCTGCTTATTCCACCAGGGTGAAGGCCATCTCCATAGTGCCATCAATAACTTTCTTCTCTGGGGCATCTGAATGCAGTTCACTGTCCACACGTTCATTTGTCACTAGGAAGCCACCCAGACCTCAAAATATGTTAATAAACTCGGGGGGACTGCTTTAGCTGCCATTTAGCTCCACTCCTCAGACCTGCCTCCAGCCAGGGATGAGTGTGGAGCTGCCAGGAGTGGAAGCCTACGTGAATAGTGGTGTGATGGATGGAGCAACTCTCGCCTTTAAAGGACGTGGTTCTTTTCAAGATGTATTGGAGTGACCTTCAGGACGTGCTGTCTGTGACTCTGTCTTGCTCGCTGAACTCCTGCTGGAGGAGCTGGCGCTGTTTCTGGGTCCCTGAGTGTCGACACTCACGGGCACATGTGCTTCTTCTCTGTTGTTTTTGTCGGTGCAAAAAGTCTTCAGCTCCAAGCGCCAGAACCATGAGAGGGGCAGGGGTAACAGCCCTCAGAAGAAATCTCTGGGAGTCACCTCATCCTCCTTCAGCACGACCTTGCCATGGGTTGGGGGAATTCAGGAGGAATTTCTCATGGAAAGGGTGGTGAGGCCTTGGCAGGGGCTGCCCAGGGAGGTTTGGAGTGCCCAGCCCTGGAGGTGCTCAAGGAAGGCCTGGCCGTGGCACTCAGTGCTCTGGGCTGGGGGACAGGGGGGGCATCGGGCACAGGGGGGACTGGGTGACCTTGGAGGGCTTTCCCAGCTGAAATGATCTGCTGATTCCCTGTTTTCCCCTGTAATCAGCTGCCCGAAGCTTCTGCTCTTTGCTCCAGGGGATTACGTAGCTGCTGGATGCTTTTGGAGGGTTTGGTAGTGGTTTTCAAAGCGAAACTCAAGTGGGAGCTCCTCGGAGCTGTCAGATATTTCAGAAGGAGGCAAATTTGGTTGGCAGGAGCCAACTTTTTCTTTCAAGTGAGCTTGCCAGCATTTCCAGCATCTAAAGCCGGGTTTTTTTAGGATGCAAAATACGAGCCTAAAAAAAGGGGTGGTAAATTAAGATCTGTGGAGTGAGACATGTTAAAATGCAAGTTAACCAGCTCTTGCCTACAATATTTTTAGACTAGCAACAATTTTCAGCGTAGGTAAAAGGAGATTTTAATTTTTTTTTTTTCTCTCCTGAAATGTTTTTTCCTTTGAAATGTCGAATGCCAAAATCTGGTATAATGAACAGCAGTGAACTGATATATTTAGAAATCCTAAGTGGAGCTGTCTGAGCGACATTCTCTGCAGAGCAACTCGATTCTGCAACCCTAAGTTGCATTTAAGTACAAGAAAAATGAAAATGGGGGAGTTATTTTCCTGGTTTACAGGTTTAGGTCGGGGCTCTGTTACTTTATCTGTTGCTTGTCTCTTTTTAAATTGGCATTTTGCTTAAAAATTTTACTGTACTCTTGTGAAGAACATATTCTTCCACCCAACCATGCAGGAACAGCCTTGCTGAAGACCCTTAAGATCCTACTCAGACATTTCCCTTTCAAATTTAACGGCTGTGGGTTGTGTATTGTGGGGAAGACAAGCCCTGTAAAGAAAATCTGCAAGTGTATTTAAGGGCCTTGGTGTTACTCAGCGCCAGACTTGGATCCTGTGCTTAATCCCAGTTACTGGGGCAAGAATAGCTCTCCAGAGTTACATTTAAAATCCCCCTAAAGAAACACTCAGAGTGGGCTTTATCCAGAGCCGAACCAAATGGCTAATGTGGAGTTCTCAGCTATTGATGGCATTGGAGTGCAACCAAGGCCCAGATTTCACTGAAAGGTCTGAGATTCTCTGTGCTTCCCTGCTCCTGGAAGTTGTGGAAGGAGGTCCATCTGTTCACGGGCGGGTCTCGGTATTTCGGGTGGCTGTTCCTCCTGCCCCACGTGTTCCTTCCTGCTCAGGCAGGTTTGGCAGTAAAGCCCCTCGGGGAGGACCCTCCAACTTCCCACCACTGACTTGGTACGGATAATTTTCCTCTGGTTGCAAAAGCAGCTCTGCTGAGGGTTGTGGGCTTCGACTTGGTGGCTGAGGGACCGAATCATCCCCTTGGGAAGTTCTGCCATAACCAGAGCCAAGAAGATAAATGATGCAGAGACTTCAACATCAGAAGGACACGGAGCTGTTGGAGCGAGTCCAGAGGAGGCCACAGAGTTGCTGAGAGGACTGGAGCACCTCCCCTGTGGAGACAGGCTGGGAGAGCTGGGAATGTTCAGCCTGGAGAGGAGAAGGTTGTGTGGAGACCTCACAGCACCTTCCAGGGTCTGAAGGGGCTACAGGGAAGCTGGAGAGGGGCTGTTCATTGGGAACTGGGGTGACAGGCCAGGGGGGAATGGCTTCCAAATGAAAGAGGGGAAATATTGGTTGGATATTGGGAAGGAATTGTTCCCTGTGAGGGTGGGGAGGCCCTGGCCCAGGTTGCCCAGAGAAGCTGGGACTGCCCCTGGATCCCTGGAAGTGTTCAAGGCCAGGTTGCAGCAACCTGGGCTGGTGGAAGGTGTCCTTGCCCATGGCAGGGGGTGGAACAAGATGGTCTTTCAGGTCTCCTCCAACCCAAACCATCCTGGGATTCTATTCCTGAGCAGCGTGTGCGTGTCCCAGTCTCACGTGCTCTTTTTTAAGAACACAAGGGCTTAAAATCAGAGTTCACAGCTCTGTGAATGTGACCTTTGAGCAAAAAGCTTCCCCAAACCTACTAGAAACTTGTAGCCTTTGCTTTTCAGTTGGAATGGAGGCTCCATTTGGAAACGGAGGGATGTCAGGGACAGCCTAAAAAAAAAAAATCTTACCACTTTTTTGATTGTATTCATATCCTGCTGAACAGTTTCTGGAAAACTGGAGCAGGCCTAATACTTGGCCGTGTTTCTTCTTTTTAAGGGAGGGTTTTTTTGTGGTTGGTGGTTTTTTTTTCTTTCTTTTTCCATGGCCATGTTCTGTAGAAGGTAAACACTTCCAAACATTTCTCGGTGTGGATTTTAAACAGACGGGGTTTGTAGGGATTGGCTCAGTTCTTGTGTCACTCGTCCTGTTCTGGGGCAGAGGCTGCAGGGGTTTTTTTCCGTGCTTCTTGTCTGCAGAAATCAGCTCAATTCCTTGTGGATGGATATGGAAACTCCCCCAAAAAGCTTTCTTTTGAAAAAGTTTCTACGAACACAGTCTGCAGGTTTGATTAGTGGGTAGACGTAAAGGATGGACGTGTGTATTTAATTCGAATTTTTACAGCAGTGGTGACACTGGTGCCAAACAAGGTGCCCTGGGTGTGAGTGAGCTCTGTCACTGCTTGGTCAAATTGCTGTAGGTCTTTCCCTCATAAATATGGGGCTTTGGGTCATCAGCAATAGTTGGCAGGCTTCTGATGGGGGAGGCTCTATTAAAAATACTCCTTTCCCCTCATTAGTATTGGCATTATTGAAAGGTCTTACTCAAACCTTGGAGAGAGAAACAGCTGGAGAAAAATTTGCCTTTTTTTTTTTTTTTCTCTCTCCTTCTTTTTTACTATTATTCCAAACTGTCTTTTTTGCTTCCCTTTTTTTGGGCATCTTCCAGCCTGTCTGCCCAGTACATTGCTTTTCATTTTCCTTACTGGCAGTTTAAAATGGTTCTGGTGTGCAGCTGGGGGGGTGTACACGGTGAAATTCAGAATTGCACTGCTGCTGTCTAAATGGAACTCCTAATTTCTTTTCCTATTCTTGATCCACCTCTACTTAATTAACTCTTGGCAGCAGCAGATTCCCTGGAGAATGATAGCTGTGTAGCTCCCATGGCTCTCCTTGAACCTCCGGCTCCTGGAGGCTCCACTGGTGCTTCACCAGCACAGGGTGTGCTGGGAGGGCTTTGGATTAGGGAAGCGTCCCTGGATGGGCATGGCATGATCTTTCCACCTGCTCTTAAATCCTTCCCTTCCTTCAACTCAGCAAGTGGCTTTTCCAGTGTTCAAATAAGGCCTTTTGGGACGAAGATTAACTTTTTGTTCTAATATTTGTTGTACGGAGGTACAATAAATTTGTTGCCGGAAGGTACAAATCTAGCTTAGGGAATGTGGGGTTTTTTGCTGTGGGTGAAGAGCCTGAGATGACTCTTTATTCTGTCCTTTGTAAAATGTGCATTACTGTCAGGATAACGACAGGCTTTGGGATTTTACTGAGTGCATTGCAAACCACTTTGCTTCTTACCAAGCACTGCAAAGCATCCCAGAATGAGTTGGGTGGGAAGGGACCTTAAAGCTCATTCAGACCCACCCCCTGCCACAGGCAGGGACACCTTCCACCAGCCCAGGTTGCTCAAAGCCCCGTCCAACCTGGCCTTGGACACTTCCAGGGATCCAGGGGCAGCCACAGCTTCTCTGGGCAACCTGTGCCAGGGCCTCGCCGCCCTCACAGGGAAGGATTCCTTCCCACTATCCCATCTATCCCTGCCCTCTGGCAGTGGGAAGCCATTCCCTGTGTCTTGTCCCTTCATGCCTTGTCCCCAGTCCCTCTCCAGCTCTCCTGGAACCCCTCTAGGCCCTGGAAGCAGCTCTCAGGTCTCCCTGGAGCCTTCCCTTCTCCAGGTGACCCCCCCAGCTCTCCCAGCCTGGCTTCAGAGCTGATGATCTGGGGGCATCCCTGTGTCCCCTCTGGACTCTCTCCAGCAGCTCCACATCCTGCTGTTGTTCCCCAGAGCTGGAGGCAGCTCTGCAGGTGGGGTCTCACCTGGTAGTGGCAGAGGGGCAGAACCTCCCCTCAGCCTCCCCACGCTGTGGAGAAGCATCTCAGGGCCTTTTTTCACATCTACAAACTCATGTTTCTATTTCTCTTGTGCCTTCGCGGCCGAGGAGCCGCCAGTGGATGTTCTCAGCGGGCTTTGGAAATCCAGCATTTTATGGCCACTGCAAACCTTTAATACCAGACTTTCCACAGCTGAAACATGGCCCCTGTTTGCTGGGCCGGAAAATGGAGCCGAGTTCTTTCCCAGGCCTGTGGCTGCAAAGCTGTCCCTGGCTTGCTGGGAGGTTGGTGGCTGGGCCTGGTCTGTCTGGAGCACTGGGGCAGCCCCAGCGCAGGACTGGGAGGGGTGGGAATGGACACCCCACTGTGCTCTTTCCTTCTGACAGGCCAGGTTTTTACGTCTTAAGTGTATTTTTAGCAAACTTGTTAAGGTTCTTTTTGCATGACTTGTGCAAAATTGGAATGCAATTACCTTCTTCCTACTGTTTCCTTATTAATTACCACGATGGACTTAAACCGATTTGGGACAGGATGTATCGCAGAGGATTGTGCCCTTTTTTTAAGCTCTTCATCAAGTCTCCCATCACATTTGATCGTTAATCTTTCAGGAAAATAGGGATGGCTCAGTGCCAGGCTCCTTCCTCTGGAGAGGAAAGATGGCAATAACTGCTTCCTACTCTGTGACCCTCTGCATTAGGAGCCCTTTGCTTCAGCACTAAGTAGATATTCATGAAATTGCCTCCTCCTTCGAACTGGCCCTTTACAAATGTTGTACTTGATTTTGCTTGCAGGTTGTTCCTTTTAGAAACGTGAATCGGGAAATGCAGAATAAATACTATTTGAGAATAAGAGGTAGTGAAACAGCTGTACTGTGTTTAAACCACTTACTTGCCGTGGCAGGAGTGTGGGTTTGACCATTTTAAATACCTTTTATTTTGTATTCCTAGGTAGGTTTTTGTATTCACACGTCGGGGATAGGTGTTGGTTTGAAATAATGATGGTGATTAAGGAATGTTGTGGTCTAGGAAAGCATTTGTTATGGAATAATTGTGAACTACGATTATGTATTTATATGCTCTGAGTTTCATATGTTTAATTTGCGCCCAGGTCTGGGCCCTCCACAGGAGAGACCCGGAGGGGCTGGAGCGTGTGCAGGGAAGGGAACGGAACGGGGAAGGGGCTGGAGCAGCAGGAGGGGCTGAGGGAGCTGGGGGGGCTCAGCCTGGAGCAAAGGAGGCTCAGGGGGGCCCTTCTGGCTCTGCAACTCCCTGACAGGAGGGGGGAGCCGGGGGGGGTCGGGCTCTGCTCCCAGGGAACAGGGACAGGAGGAGAGGGAACGGCCTCCAGCTGGGCCAGGGCAGGGGCAGGGGGGACATCAGGAGGAATTTCTCATGGAAAGGGTGGTCAGGGATTGGCAGGGGCTGCCCAGGGAGGTTTGGAGTGCCCAGCCCTGGAGGTGTCCAAGGAAGGCCTGGCCGTGGCACTCAGTGCTCTGGGCTGGGGGACAAGGGGGGCATCGGGCACAGGGGGGACTGGGTGACCTTGGAGGGTTTTTCCAACCTCAGTGATCCTGAGATTCAATATAAAAATACATAGATTGTTTTTTCTTTGATATTTATGTGAAGTGGCACCCATGAGCTGTACTGGAAGAAAACCATGTAATAAAACAAGGTGGAAGCTGCTGAAGGCCTGGCATGGGCCAGTGTGTGGGCCTGGTAATGACACTGCATGAATAATTTTTCTGAATTATTAGAGTGATGAATATTCTCTCACAGGGAACAATAGAGGAACTCTTATAGTAGCTATGACAATGTATTTTTAGTATCGACTCATTTTCAAACATGTCAGACTAAGCTTTTCCCTTCTTTTATTTGAAAGGACGGATGGAGCCTTTCCTGCTGGAGCTCCGAAACGATGGAGTGTGGGTTAGTCTGTGGAATGAGATGACCTTTAAGAACCCTTCCAACCCAAACCATTCTGTGATTCTATGAAATACTCCCGTAAATAAGCAGTTGGGTCTCGAGGTGGCTGCTCCTACATTCAGCACTGTTTAAAGGCAGCTGGGGGTGCTTTTCCCTCATGCTCTTTGTAGTCAAAGTCTCACCTTAACAAATAATCCTTAACTAATAACATCTATTTTGCTTACATTCAGGCATGACCAAGTTTTTTATCCAGACCATTCTGTGTTGGTATTTAATTTTAGGATGCTTAGATGTGGCAGAGATGAAACTGTGTCACTGATGTCCCTGCCAGGGTGTTTTTCTTCTTGGTGGCTATGTTCTGTGCTGTGGTTACAAGGCTTTGAGTGGCTCATGGGCCTCTGAGCTGCCCCTGATGTGTCTGTGCTGAAGGCCGGGGGCTGTGAATCAGGTGGCTCAGATGAGCTCTCACACCGTAATACCACCAGCAATTCCCCAAGTTTGTTCCCATTGGGAACGTGTTTGGCTGCTTCTCCCCGAGACAGAATCATAAAGGTTGCAGAAGACCTTTAAGATCATCGAGTCCAACTGGCTTCCAGAAGGTTTTCCTGCTCCTTTGCTGTCATTTAGACCAAATTTCCCAGCTCCTTCTCCAATCCTGCTCAGGATCTGATTCCCACAAGGAGAGCATTGTTTTGTGCTGAGGACAACAGGGGAGGCCTGACTTGAACCAGGAATTCCCTCCACCCTTTGTGGCTTTTCTTGGAGCCCCTCCATGTGAAAGGCTTATTTATTTTATCATGGAGAGAGCCTTATTTTGAACCTGGGAATGAAATAAACACCTGAAATTGTAATGCAAGTTGATATGACTAATGCCAAGGCCTTTATTATGCTTTGGTTCTTGGGCGGGCAGTTGAGTAACGTTAATAATTAGTGTCTTTATTAGGATTTGGGGGGCCTATGGGGGTGGCTAAGACCAAAAGAGGAGTGCTAAGCCAAGGCACAGCATGGGAAGTTCTTCCACTCCTTCCCAGGAGGAGGGAGTAGGAAATCACATGATCTGGGCAGCCTTACAAATTCCCAGCTTCTCGTGTGCTGAAAGGAAGAAATAGCACAGGTGAAGGGTTTGATTTGCACACAGAAGGAACTGGAGTGTTGGTGTGTAAATTCAAACTCAGGCTCTCAGGAGCACGGTGGTTTTGTAGCAGCTCGTGCTCGGGTTGTCCTGCAGACAGGACCTGGGAATTCTGGTCCCTTTTCATCATCTGGTCAGTCCTGATGGACTCTGATGGCAAGCAGAATGTTTTGATGGAAGAACCTCAAAACTGTCAAAAGTATCTTAACCATTATTGAGCCGGACCCGTGCTGCAGATGACCCTGAGGTGTCCTGCACAAGGACTGCAGCAAAGGCCAGGGTATCTCCAGGGCTGGCTGGCTTTGGTCTCCTGAGATCCCAGTTTGGCTCCTTGTCGAGAAGACACGCTCCGTTCGTGTGCCTTGCCTTGAAAGCCTTGCTTCGTGCTCGTGTTTCCAGAAGACAAAGCACTGCTGAACGCCCCAGCTCTGCAGGGAGCTGTTGTGTGCCTGCTGTCACAGCAGCAGATCGTTCAGCCCACGGAAGGGGAGCTGCAGGGTGACAAGTGAGGGGCTGTGGGTGTTTTGGGGGCTTTGCTTTTGGTCTAGACCGAGATTTCACACCCTCAGCTGTTCATTTGCATGGGCACTGGATGGTGTTGAGCTTGGCAGTCTGAAGGGAGGACGGGAAGGTTCACTTGAGTGACTCACCATGTAGTAGCACTTTAACTGCAGAAATGGGAAGAATCTGGGGAAAATCAGGAAAAACACATCCGTGGTTCTGTTGCACGTTTTCCCTCCTGAGGGGATGTGGGCAGAGGCATTTCTGGAGTGAGCAGGTTGTGCCACGTGTGCCTGTTCCAGGTGGGCTCCCAGGGAGTGGGGGAAGGTGGAGTTCTGGTGTCTGTGTCTTCAGGAACAGCTCCTTCCTTACTCAGCCGTGGCAAAGCGGCCACTGAGGACTCCGACCTTCCAACCCGATCGTGGGCTGAACCAGAACTGCACGGATAGTTCTGTGCCCCCCAACAGCACTTTGGAATTTTCCATGTGGTCAGCAAAGAAATGAATTAAAGGTGGTGTTGTTCCTGTACCAGTGGTGCCTCCCCTAGTGGTTAAACACCCTTAGATTAACGCTCCAGGGATCAGTGCAGCGTCACACTTTGCTGTGCTCCAGTTTGTGTAATGAATAGAAAATATAATAAACTAAGTCATAAATCCTTTAACTTCTTGTTTGTATTTCCTCTCAGTTCTGTATGTGGAAGATGTTCCAAGTAGCCACGTTATTCTTTGGTGTTACACAGACATGAAACTTGTAGCTAAAAGAGGATCTTGCAGCCACATGGAATCTGTTTTTATTTTGATACTTGATGCATCCAAAGCTTAATTGCGACAAATAATTACGAGTTAATGTTTCTGTAATATTTTTTTTTTTTTTACTTCTCAGCATGTTTTTAGGGAAAGTGCTGAATTTTTTCCCCCAAGGAAATACTCATGGGGGCACTGATTGTGCTGAATCTCACTATAAATGAGCTGGGCTGGTGGACACGTGGGTAAACTTTGTCTTTCTCTCTGTGCCACAGGTCCAAGGAGCTGATAAAGGAAGCAATCCTTGACAATGACTTCATGAAGAATCTGGAACTGTCCCAGATCCAGGAGATTGTGGATTGTATGTATCCCGTGGAGTATGGCAAAGACAGCTGCATCATCAAGGAGGGAGACGTGGGTTCCCTGGTGTACGTCATGGAAGGTAGGGTCGGGAAAAACCTCAATGGATTAATTCCCTTTTTTTCGACACATGCAGAGACAAAAACTTTTGTTTCATGGGAAAAATTACGTTGAAGAAAAAGGTTGAAGACGTTGTCTAAATATGGTGGTTGAAAAATTGTGTGGGTTACTTCTGCCTGGAAAATTCCTGACTGGATTTGTGCGCCTCCCTATATAAAGAAAGGAGGTGAAAGTTGTTAACCTTGCACTGAGATCCCTTGGAATAAACCTCCACTAAATATAGTTCTTTGGCTTCGAGACAATGCCAAGGGTTTGCTGTATGAATTAGGGACTCAGCAGAAGGGTTGGTGCTCTGGCAGTGGGAAATGCCTGCTGAACCAAGGAGAAGATGGTCACAGCCCGCTCCTTGCAGGGCATTGGGAGGGCAGGGGTATAGATGTTGGTAGAGCACATGGGGCTCTCGGCAGCAGCCATGCTTGGGATGATAGGACATGGTATCCTGGGCACAAAATAAGGGTACCAGCTGCAGTTTAGCACGTCTGATTTGTCACAGTGTGTGGTGGCAGGGGTTTGTTTGCTGGGTGGGACACGAGAGCAGTGGCTGTTGAGGTTTCTGAAAACCTTTTCAGGGGATCAGTGTTGCCAGTGCTGCTCTTCTCCAAAATGCCAGGTCTTTGCATTTGGTATCTTCTTCTCCTCCTTTCCAAGTTCCCTGGCTCTTCACGTGGCACACTGAGCAGATTTTATGTGTTTGGGTTTGTTATTTGTCAGCAGTGCGTGTCTGCTGTAGGAGTTACTGAGCTGGGACCATCCAGCATCCCTCTTCTCAGGGTGAGTTTTGGGGGAAATGTCCCCGGTTTCAGGCAGAGAACACAAGCAAGTTCCCGGTGGGATTTGGTACCACGCACGTGGACAGATGCTCATGGACTTCTTCATGCTCCTCTCCAGAACTGTCTGGTGGGCTCAGAAACATTTTGGCCAGGTGACACCTGAGGGGAAGGAGGGTTTCTCACTTGCCCATATGTAAGTTAATTCCTGAAACTGTTCTTTGAAACAACTCTAGTTCCAAGGCAGCAAGCCATCCTTTAAACAAGGTTTCCTGCCAAATTCTCGAGGCTGTATAGCTGCAAGTGCTCTTCACCGGTTTCCCAAAACAACTTTAATCTTCTGTCCTTTTAAGGTTAAGTCCTTTCTCAAGGCACAGGTTTAATTCCTTGGGCTTTTCATAGTTTGAAATTGTGCACATTCAGGTGGTGTTCCTGGGAAGTGTTGGGGGCGGGGGGGTGATGGCAAAGTGTTTCTGCTCCCAGCATCACATGGGAAGATTTAAACTTTTCAGTCTTTTGTTTGAGTACAGAGACTACTTGGAGGTGCAGAATCTGTCCTGTGGATAATAAAAAAAACTGCTTTAGCATAGCTTTTTTTTTTTTTTCTTAGTGAAAATGTGGAGGTTTTTCCCTGCCCAGCTCTGTGCTTGCTTCCCAAAGCCCCCTCGCATCAGAAGGTCGCTCGTGGTGTTTTTGTTATCCAAAGCAGCTGTTTTTGGATGTTGTGTTCAATGTTGTCCCTTGAAAACAACCCCCTGTAACAACAGGGCCTGTCAAAATCAGGGTGTGCTTCTCCCCTGCTCAGCCTCCTCCCATTCCTTGGAGGGGATTTCTGGGGGGATTTGTGGGCAGAGCTGTGCCCACCATGGTTTGGAGTACTGAACAGGGCTTGGTACTCAGATAACTTTATCATGTATCAGATTTTATTACATTTATTATGATTATTTATCGGATGGCCACCTGATGATGAAGGTACAACAAATGTGTGCCAAAACTTCTGTGTCTGCAGGGCACTGGAGCTTGTCCACGTTGTTCTGGCAACCCTGTGTGTGAGGGCACGACTTGGCTCTGCCCCAGTCTTTGCTTGGCCTTGTAACTTAATTTAAGGTTATTTAGATAGCTCCCTAAATATGCATAATGCTTTGCAAACAGAATTAGGAAGAGTTGACGGTCCATGTTTAGACATAATGCAATGAGTGGTGGTGAAGTCATGGAAATGGAAGAGGACTTGCTCGAATGGGCTGGATTGTGGTCCTGAGAAGGGGCTCAGGAGCTCACTCTGCCTTATCGTTCTGTGTCATCTCTCACTTATTAACGCACTACACCCAAATAGAAACTCTCTTCTTTACAAAACTCTACCCCACAAACCCATCTTGGGGCGTTACTGAGAGGTATTTCTCAAAAACAATCAAACGCCATTTTCCTTCCATTAATTCTTTCCCCTCTTGACCTTCAGGCCGTGATGAAGACGGACAAAAATTAGCCACGGGGAGGATTTGGTGGCCAAGACGCTCGTGCTTGTTTATAACTTAGGGTTCAGCCTTCAGACGGAGCGTGTGGGTTGTGCCTTGGGGCTGTTTCCTGGGACTGGTTTTCCCCGGCGATCGCAGTGAGGTGGATTTGGAGGCATCCCTCCTGCTCGCTGTTAGCTGCGGGCACTCGTGTGCCCGGGCAGGCGGCAGCGCCGTCGGCCCTGATTGTCTCCTCTGTAGGCACGAGGGCTCTGCGGGTCCTGATGAGACCTTCGAAGGGATGATCCTTGAGTGTTCTGCTTCTTCACCATGAATGTTAAAATCCCCTTGCTGAGCTGGGTGAATCTCAAAATGATGATGAGTGTTGACCTCGGGTTCTTTCTTCTTCAGTAGAGCTCGGTGAGGCTTTAACCATAGAATGGTTTGGGTCGGAAGGGACCTTTAAACTGCCTAAATCCGCCCCCTGCCATGGGCAGGGACACCTTCCACCAGCCCAGGGCGCTCCAATCTCTGCCCATCCTGGCCTTGGACACTCCCAGGGATCCAGGGGCAGCCACAGCTTCTCTGGGCAACCTGTGCCAGGGCCTCCCCACCCTCACAGGGGAGAATTCCTTCCCAGTATCCCGTCTGACCCTGCGCTCTGGCAGTGGGTAGTCATTCCCTCTGGGACCCTCCAGGGCCTTGTCCAAAGTCCCTCTGCAGCTCTTTGGTGGGCTCCCCTGCTTTCCAAAGGTAATTCCAGCTTCCCTGCACTCCTTGTGTGGGAGTGGCTGTAGCACTGCACCTCAGCAAAGAGCCAGCAGAAGGCTTGCCTCCACTCTTCCATGCTGTCTTCAGCTCCAGCAGGAAGATAATTCCACGATACCCAGTTCTGGGTTTACGTGCTCAGTCATATTCATTTGTGCAGTTCCCCACCTGCACGAACGGCCTCGACTCTTCCCTGCCCGCAGTGACTGTGTAAAAGCTTTGTGTTCTTTGTCCTGCTGTTCCCTGTGTGTCCCATCACAATTCCTGCCCTCCCTGCGTTTCTTCTCGTTATCAGGAGTGGGAGCAGCACTGGTACAAATGGATGTGCTCCAGTCTCCCCCTCGAAACCCAGGAGCTGCTAATCTCCTCCTGTGAGAGAGGAGGCTGCCCCAGGCCTGGGAGCCTTCCCTCTCCTGGATGTCCAGCTGGACTTTTTGGACTGGCTCTGATTTTTTTTTCTTCTGAATCTGCAAAGTTTTATGCAAAGGGTTTGATGGTTTGGTTTTGGTTTGCATTCCCTATTTTGTGTTTTGGGGTGTTGTTATTATTCATCTATTTTTAAGTCACTGACATAGGGGTAGGATTGAGCTGGAAGCCTGCCTGGTTTCCTGGGGGGCTTTCAGAAGACACAGCCCTGAGGAGCTGTGGAATGAGCACTGTGGTTGTTGGAGACCCTTCTGGGACCCTCTCTCCAGGGACAGAGGGGGTCATAGGCACCAAACCCCAAGGATTGCTGTTTCTACCAGGTCTGAAGCGTTGGAAATGTGGATTTGGGCTGAACTTGGGCTCCTCTTTGAGTTGGTAGTGAGAAAACAAAGCTTTAAGCCAGGAGCTGAAACTGAACTTTTTTCAGCAGGCAGAATCCTACATTTAGAGCTGCTTTGCTTTTAATGAGTTTAATAAGGTTTTTTTTGCTGTTCTCTGGGGTAACTCTACCCACAGCCTATGTCCTGCTGCCCAAACTCCCTAAAGGCCCCCAGTTCACCTCTCCAGGCTTTCAGCACTGCTGCAAGCCCCACCATATCCCATCTTTAACACACTTCATTTCTCTGGCTTCATCCCACTGGTACTTCAGTCGTCTGGGATCGCTGTGCCTGACGGATCTGCGGCACAGGCCACCTTGGGAATGCCTCTTGTGTGAAATGCAGGGAGCCAGGGGTACTTCGGCTCAGGTAACACGACTCTTGATGTTCATGCCAACCTGATGCCTCCAGAGAGGAGGGGAACACCAAGGGCTGCACCCGCAGTGAGGCACAAGAGGGCTCCCTAAAAGGCACTGTTTCCTTCCTGACCTCGGGCAGGCCTTTGCTCTTTACAGCCTCTTCAATATCTGTGTGTCCCTCAGCAGCCACGTGGGGTCTGTGTGACCATTAAATAGGAGCACAGGGTGTGTCCCACCCTTCCCAGGACTGGGATCCCGGTGAGCACGTGGAGAGCTGTGGGATCGGGGTGGTCCCAAGCCGTGTTGTGTGCAGCCTGAGTGCTCGTGTTCCCCACCAAGGGTCTCCCTTGAGCCCCGTGGGAAGGCAGCTGGTTTTAATGGGCTCTTGAGGCAAAAAGCACACGTCCGTTTGTCCTGGGTGGCTGTCAGGTACTTGGAGAAGGATTTACATGAAGTAGCAAAGTAGGAACTGGCATTCCTTCGGGTTTCATTCCTTCAGGTATCAGTCAGGTAGCATTCCTTCAGGTTGTGCCGTGGTTCGAGGTAGGGAACAACCCTCAGTCCCCTCATGTTCGCTGAGAAACCCCCACAACTTTGGCATATTGACTGAATTGGGTCAAGGGAGGTGGGAAGCACAAAAAAAAAATAACTTACAGCTGTGCTTTGAAAGGGGAAATGAATGTATTTGTGATAGCAGGGGAAGCATTAAACATTCATGCTGTGAGCACCTTCAGCAGGAGCGTTCTCCCAGGCTGAGGAGGCTGGGAGAGAAAAGGGTAAAATAAACATGTCAGAAATATCCCCTCTGCTTTGAGAAAGTTTGCTGCTCCAAGAGTGGCTCAACAGATTGTCTTAGGATTGAAGAGTTTTTAGAGCCAAAAAAGGTTCTCACTGGTTAATCACATTCTGCCTCTAAAATGAGTCCACCACCTCCAGGGCTTTTTGGTTTGTTCGGGTTTTTTGTGGTGGGTTTTTTTTGTGCGTTTGTTTGTTTCGTTGGTTTGGTTTGGGTTTTTTAAGGGAAAAAAAAAACCCTAAACACTTTCCAAGCTGTAGTTTTGCAGGTTTGCATCCTGCTTTCAGCCGTAACATTTCTAAACTTCCCTGAAAGCTCTTAAAAATGTGCAGAGCTGGCGAGGTGTCTCTCGGGGAGGCACATCTTCAATCTGCGCCGTGTTGACAGGTTGGAGCTGTGTGTGGGTGCTGCCTCACACTAATGAGGATAAATGTGATATCCCACATCTGAAACCAAATGTTTCCTCTTGTGCTCCTGCTCTGTCTGAAGCTGTCAGCTGCAGCGTGTCAGATCTGATGTCTGCATTAGGAAGGGGAAGATCTACCAGCAGGGCTGTGCATAAATCAGGTGACAAGGTACACGCCTGAGGCTCTCATGTGAGTAACACTCACACCGTGACAAACAGATATCCTGGTTTTTTTAGAAACTATAATAATAGGTGTAAGGACTCCTCCTTTTATGGTTGTTGCTGTTCCCATGAAGTATGGGAGGAGTAACACAGTGAGACGGGGGGGGGAAAGGAAGGTGTAAATCCTTGGCCTGTCTCTTCTGTCACTGGAGATCTGGGTGCTGTAACATCCTCCCCGGCTGTCCTCGTGCACATCAGTTCTCAGGCTGCACCTCTGCACCACACCTTGAGAACCCGAGGGAAGAAAAAGAGCCCCGGGCTCCTGCTTCTGTCGGCAGGGAAAAGGAAGAAGCAGCTTTTTAGGAACCGTGCTGAGAACCAGCCTACACTTCCCCAGCCCTTGTTGTGGTAGTTTTCCTCTCCAATTCTGTTTTATTTTTGTCTTAGCCGTGGGGATTTGCCTTTAGTTTCTAAAGGAGGCTTTGTCTCTTGCTACACTCCTGGTAGCTTCTCCAGAAGCATTTAACTGTGACTTCCTATGGGAATGTGGGGTTTTGGGAGTCGGAGGTGTCTTGGGAAGGAACCTATTCCTAGAAATCGCCGTATTTGCCAGGACATCAAACTCGGTGTTGATAAGGGAAGACAAACAAAGTCTCTGGAGCTGTTTAAACTACAGAGAGAAGTGCAGGAGGCTGTAGCAGACCTCCCACGTTGTCTCAGATGGGTGAAATCCTCCTCTGGGAGGCTTTGTGTCATTCTCCCTCTGAGCCCTCTCTTTATGGACTGATCTCATCAGGGTCTGATTTAATAGGACTAATTGCTCTTGCAGGGCCTCCTGAGTCAGTCCTGTCTTCTCTCAGGGAAAGGATTAGTGTGACTGATACTGGAAATGAAAGAGAAATGGAGAACAGAGACCTGGTTTGGGATTTAAGCAGGCTAGCTGGTCAGGGGGCTGGAGCAGCTCTGCTGGGAGGAAAGGCTGGGAGAGCTGGGATTGTTCAACCTGGAGAGGAGAAGCTTTGGGGTGACCCAACTGGGGCCTTGCAGGGCCTGAAGGGGCCAAGAGGAAAGATGGAGAGATACTATTTCCAAGGGATAGAGGGACAGGACAGGGGGGAATGGCTTCCCACTACCAGAGGGCAGGGTTAGATGGGATAGTGGGAAGAAATGTCCTTACAACAGGTCCCTCACAGCCTTGCAAAGTCCAAACACATGACATTCTCTTTGTTGGGATTCACCAACACTGACAGTGATCATAATTCATCTGAAAGAAAACCACACTGAGGAGTTTGGGGTTTTCTTTTTGTTTTTGTTTTTTTCCCATCCCAACTTTGGTGGCAAGGTGCTGGAAAAGTTGGCTGGAACCACCGTTATGAGCTCTTCAGTCTGTTATTAATAACGCAGTGTCTGGGGAGGTGTGACTGTGCAGTTTCAGCCCAGGCAGTTCAGTCCAGCCGGGCTGTCTGAGCTGTGCTGGGGTGTTGGGGCTCAGTACTCTGGGATCGTACCTGGAGCGATGGAGCTGAGCCCATGCAGGGGGGGATTCGCCTCTGCACGGTGTGTTTTGTCCTCTGTGATCCCTCAGACCATCAGTTCCTGCCTCTTTGGTGCAGGACTGGGCAGTTTTGAGAGCTCTTTCCAAATACATTCCTGATAATGCAGCTGTTTCCCACCTTTCTGCGTCTCCCAGGGATGCTCAGGGAGGTACTGACAGCTGCATCCACTGCAGTCAGGGTTTCCCAACACAGTCAAGGCAGTTCTGCTTCCAAGACTTATCCTGCCTTTCAGAACAAGTGTCTTGGGCCCTACCTGAGCCTCCAAACCTCTCCTGCAGGGCTTTGGATCTGCTTTCCTGAGCAGGCGTCCAAGAACAGCATCTCGTGGCACAGCTGTTGGGTGGCTCCTGGGACTGGGGAGCATTTCCTCAGTGTCCACGAGGAGCACTGTGAGGGAAGGCACCAATTAGACATTTAGGGCAAAGTGGGATTTTCTGCAGAGCCTGAGAACAAATCTCTGGCCTCTGAAGAACCTGCTTTTCCTGGGACTTTCCGCTGGGTTTGGGAAAATGTCTTGTGGCAGCAGTTTCTGCTTCCCATTCCTCTGTTTGATTTTTTCATCTCTTTTTTTTTTTTTTCTTCTAATCTTCGTCCTGCTGTGGTAGAGTTGGGCAGCAGTCAGGGGAGGGGTTTTCCTGCACTCAGAGGTACTGCTCCCCCCTGGAACCCTGCAACCTTTCAGGTTTCCCATTGGAGCCTTTGTTTCCCGGGGGGATAGGAGGTGTAGTGGAACTTTCAATCCCTCCTCAGTAATCCCTCCCCACTCCTCCCATGTCCAGTGACCAGAGCAAGACCATTTCCTGTGTCACCCTGGGCCTTCTCTAGGACTGATGCCTTCATCCCCAAACTCCCTGCAGAGCGGACTTGGAGGATGGGCTGGAGAAGCCACCTCAGGTGTGTGAGACACCTCAGGAGGTGCCTGCTGGAAACTGCCCTCTCCTGGAGCCGGTGCCTTTGCCTCCATCTACATCTCCTCCAGCCCAGGCCTTCCTGCATCTTCCTGGGCTTTTGAGAACTCCAGAAGTTCCAAAAACTGCCCCTGTGAGGCTGGAACAGAAAACTGTTTGATAATCCTCGGAGATTCCTCAACTACCCCTTACAGAAATCGGGTGCTATTGCAGCTGCTGCCTTCTGGAGTTCAGGGATTCATACCAAAATTTGATTTTTCTCCCCCTTTCTTTTTGTTCTAGAAGTAAAAATCTGTGCATTTATCATAAAAGCCCAGGAGTTATTTCTAGCTAACCATTTTTTCCATTAATAGGTGGAGTGAGGACTTCTCTGCGTGGCTGCAGCATTGGGGAGGTTTGGGTTTGCAGCAGTGAGGCCCAGCCTGTGTGAGCTGCTGTTTGTTTCTGTGCTTTTCCAAATTTCCCCCCACCTAAAGCCTGTTTATAGCAATCTCTAGGACAAATTGAATATTCAGGTGCTGTGCTGATTGACTGTGTCAGTGTTAGAGATCTGTGTGTGAGAAACTGAGCTCCCTAGCCATATCCAGGGCAATAGAAAGCCAATTTTCCACTGTTATCAGCTTGTTATTTTAATTTTACAGTGTCTTAATAATTAGCTATTCCAAGAGTATTATTTACTCATATTAGCAATGGAGAATTAAACGTTTCTTGTACTTATTTCGTAGAGTGTTTGTGAGATGAAGTGGGATGTGAAAGGATGATGAAATGGGATGTGAAAGGATGATGAAATGGGATGTGAAAGGATGATAAAATGGGATGTGAAAGGATGATGACTGTGCTCATGACAGACATAGTTTGATATTCTGTACAAAGCAGTTATTTTTAAAGCTGTAGAGCTAAATCTCAGCCCTTTAACTGCACTAAGAGCATCAGGGGTGTATAAACAAGGCAGGTAGTGCTGCTGCAGTGTGTTAGGGGATAAATTCGTGCTCTTTCTCTGAAAATAACTCTGTCCAAACTGCAGGCTGGTAGATATTTTTTGTAATGACTCATGTGGACTGACAGACTTTATTAATAAGATTGCTGAGTCAGGGAGAAGCAGCATTTCCAGGGGGAAGGATGACAGTGGGAACATTCACCGTCACCTGAGGTGGGATTTGGGAAAGAAATCCTGCGTAAATCTCAGCAAATAACCTGTGCTGGTCCTACACGTGACCTCTTTGTAAAGAAAACCCAAGTGAGCACAGCCCCACACTCTACACAGTTTATGTTAGGAATGCCAAGAGGATATCTGTGCGTCCTAAGGATATTCTTGGATGCAATAATTCCTTTCCAGCAAGGAAAACCGAAGCCCTGGTTAGTCTAAGCCAGTTTTGGGTAGAGAGGAGAAGAAAATGCACTCCAAGCTGGCACCTAATGACTTCATGCCTATCAAATATAACTTCAGCCGCAGGTTTTTCGAGGTCCTGCCAGGCTGAGCGGTGGAGAGGAGGGGCTGGGGGGTGTAGGAGGTATCTGATGCCTTTATACAAGTCTAAATCCCCCGAACAGCCCAGCCCTGTGGCTCTGTCCTCGTTCCAGCCCTGCTGTCAGCACAGCTTCCCACTTGGATTTGGATGAGAGAGGGAACTGCTGGCAGGCTCTTCAGCAATGCTGGGGAAGTTTTAGTGTGGAGGTGACCTGGGAATACTTTCATTTTCAGGATGAATGCCTGTCTTGATCTGCTCAGATTCCCAGTGATTAACTACCTGTGCCATCATTATCTGAGCCTCCCTGGATCTCAAGGCTCTCTCAGTGTAGCACTGAACAAAGCTGGGGCAGCCTCAGCAAAAGCTCAAAGCCTTCATTGCCAGGGAGGAGCATTCAGAGTTTATCAGACTCGGGAGAATTCAGGAGAAATCGCTCTGGAAATGTGTTCCCACCACCTGGTTCCTCCCCAGGCAGCCAAAGACCCGCCTGCCCCTCTTCAGGGAGGACAATGCACAGGTGTCACCTCCTCGAAAACTGTGTGACAGACCTAACTATAGTGTGTTCCCCCCGCACAAAATCATAGCTGATGTGCCACTTAACTTGTGCATTTCTCAGCAGTTGTGCAGAGACTGCTTTGTTGTGGAGGGGTTTTTATTTACAAAATGAATTGGTGAGATAAAGCCTCATTCATTTTAATAATAGCAGTTGTAAAGGGAGGCACAAATGTCTTTCTTGTTGCCCCCCGCCCACACTGTTCCATGACTCCCTTTTATTGAGACTCCCACATCTGAAATGTAAAATAAAAGGACTTTTCATCATAACAGTGGACATGAGAGTGCCTGGATTCTGACCTTTGCTTCTGCCCCTTAAAACACACGGCTCTGTAATTTAGTCTGTGTACGCAGATAAAGACTCCAGTGTTAGCAATCCAAACTGTTATTAAAGGACCTTTAAAGGGAAAATGTTCCCTTTTTTTAGGGCTGCATTTGCTTTGCATTCCTTGTTGACTTTGAAAGCTCATCTACAAAAATAATCAAACCACGGGAGCTCCGTGGCCTTTCCTACTGCTCTTGGTTGTAGGGAGAGAGCTCAAAATCACCTGTTTGGGGAAGGGGGAAAAGGCTGTGTCCTGGAATTAGAGAATTACAGAATATCCGGGGTTGGAAGGGACCCACAAGGACCATCCAGTCCAACTCCTGCCTCTTGCCTGGAACGCTGCAGCATTTACTGTAGGAGCACATCCCAAAGAGTTGTCCCTGAAGTGCCAACTGATGGATCCCTTATTTCCCCACAGAGCCAAACCCAGGAGCTCTGCTGGGCCCATCACCAGCACTAAAGATTTTTGTGCAGGCTAAAAGGATGCAGGTTTTTCATGGAATCATGGAATGGCCTGGGTTGGAAGGGACCTGAAAGCCCATCCCATTCCACCCCCTGCCATGGGCAGGGACACCTTCCACTAGCCCAGGCTGCTCCAAGCCCTGTCCAACCTGGCCTTGGACACTTCCTCCTGTTCCTGGTTTAAACTGGAAAGTCAGGGCATTTCTACCTTGGAAGATCTGCTGGTGCTTGTTTTTCTTATCTGTGCTGGAAAATGAGAGGGTGACAACAGGAAAATGGAGAAAAAGAGAGGGACTTGTAGCCCTCAGCCTGGCGAGGTCTCTGTGGTTGGAGGGTGCCCGGAGATGAGCTGACATGGGATGTAAAGGCTGTGGGAAGCCATCTGGGCGACCCTCTGCTTGGGGCACTGACTCAGCCTCTCCAAGCCTCTGTCTGGCACTTCCAGCGTGATCCCTGAGAGCTCAGGGCCCTTCTGGGAAAGGCACAACAGTGCAAACGCTCTCTGGGGGTGCCACTTGTCCTGGGGTGGGCTGAGCAGTGGCTCAGTCATCGCTCTTCCAGGAAGGAAGGGCTGAAATGGGGAAACCCAACAGCCTTCCCTGGATTTTGCATCCATGTCCCTCGAACACTTCACCTTGCCTGAACATCTCTTTGCCCCAGCGGAGGCTCATGTGAGTTTTGAGATTCGTCTCCTCCTATCAGCGGGGAGAAAACTCTCATGGATTTGTGTGGCCCAGAACTTTGACAGGGAGAAATCTGAGGATAAATTAAAAAAAAAAAAAAAGAGTCAAACTAGGGAGGTGGGGAGGTTTTTTCATTGCATTGTTTTGCAAGGTTTTCTGATTTTTTTTTTTTTTTTTCCTGCTTTTTAATATGTGGGTCCTGACCTCAAACTTCCTGGCAGATGAGTTTGGGGCGGAAAATGAGAATTTTAAGAAACAAATCAAAATGTCAGATCAATGTCTGCACTGTATTTATCTAAAATAATGGAAATTACAGTGTATCCCAACAGCTGCCGTTCCCAGCACATCCCGACACAGACAATAATTAAATGCAATCAGAACACTTACGAATTAAAGATGGAAAAACTAATAAAAATAAGATGTTTGCCATCCTTGTGCCAAGTATTTTCATAAGCTCTCGGTTCTGACTGGAAACAGCTATTTTGTGAGGTAACCAGAACATGAAATAACACTAGTTAGGCTTTCTCATGTTGGAAATAGAAGCAGCAGCCGAGGGTTGAGATGAGGCAGATGTGGGAAAACAATAATCCTGTTGTAGTTCCGCAGTCCCATCCTTGCAGTAGACACCCCCAGGGGCCTCTTTATCACGGCTGAAATGATGTAAACTCTTATCTTGGGGTAGGAGGTAACCTGAAGTCATTTTCTGGCTGGATTGTGGGGCTTTTGTTTTTTCTCCTGATGTAGAACTTCACAGGTTTCTTAAAGTTAACTGTGCTTTGTGTTGTGTTCTTCATCTGCTTCCACCTCTTTCCTCTCATTGCTTTTGGGGGAGGACGGAAAGGTGCAGGAGTTTTTAAAAGCTCTTTGTTCCTAATTATGTGAAATCGTACTTAAATTAGTGGGGTTTTCTCCCCCTCCCCCGGGTTTTCATCCCCAAACGTTGTGTTCTTTTGCCGTGTTCTCCCGTGGCAGTTGTTCCCGCTGGGAAAGCGAAGCCAAGAGCTTTGGTGGGAAGTGAAAAACTGTCTCACACGGGTCAGGTGGGAAGGGAGCATGGTGGGTGTTTCAGTCCCGCAGGGCCATCCCAGAGCACGTTACTCAGGATTGTGTCCATTGAAAATTGTGAATAACTCGTGAATTCTACTGCAGACACCCCTGCAAAGCCTATTCCTAAGGATTAGGGAGTGATTTTTGCCCCTAAACCCCCATGGCAGGGGGTTGGAACTGGATGAGCTTTAAGGTTTCTTCCCACCCAAACCATTCTAGGATTTTATGATTTATTTTGAGAAGATGGAACACTGAAATTTAGTTTTCCAGCGTTCCCTGGGGGGTTGTAGTAATCCATGGGGTTACTCCATAGGGGCTGAGAAAAAAACCCAACTGTGAGGTCCCAGCACAAGACTTTTATGAGAGCCAAGTGGCCAACATGCCCTAAAATGACAACTATCTCCAGAGATCTCCTTTCATCACTGTTTTCCTGTGTTAAAACTTGGACAGAACTAAATCCACCGAAGGTTTTCTTTTTTAAACCAAGGAATATGTTTGTTCCTAGTCTCGGTACAAGATAAGGAGAGAAGGAGATGTCCTTGGTAATGTTCATCTGGAGGGAACAACTGGGCCTGAGCGTGATGAATGGAAAGAAGGGAGGTTTATTTTCTGCCTTGCCTCAGCAGTTCCTGCTTGTTATCATTTGTCAGCTATCTCCAGTACATTGTTTTCCTTCTTGGAAAAGCCAGGCCTTTTTCGGAGAACCCCCCTTAGCTGAAAATCTCCAGCACTGCAGAGCGTCTGTAACTCTGCACGGCTTCGTGCTGCTGGGAGGGGGATTTATCCCCCGCTCTTTCATCTCGTGCGAAAGGAATCATGGAATCCCAGGACGGTGTGGGTTGGAAGGGACCTTAAAGCTCATCCAGTTCCAACCCCAGCACCTTCCACTATCCCAGGTTGCTCCAGCCTGGCCTTGGACACTTGCAGGGAAGCCTCTTGTTTAAGCGTCAAAATAAGCAGGGCTGGAGCTCCTCCTTGCTCCTCCTTCTCCCTGGATTCGTTCCCAGCTCTGTGGCAGAGTGACTGTCCCGTGTCAGCACTCGGAGCCGGGTCCTCGGGTGACAGGAGCCGGCACAGCCCCACTGTCTGTCCCTGAGGCGCCGTCTCCACGCTCCAGGGATCCCGGCTGGTTCCTTTAGGACTGGTACTTCCCAGGGGGAGATGGGCAGGAAGGGAACCCTGCCCTTCACGTTCTGCCCTCAAATAACGCAGCTGGAAAAGAGAAGGAAATCTTGGGCCAAGGCAGGACATCAAGTGCTCCCAGTAAATGAGAGCTGATGGGAGTCAATGCACTGGAGAAAGGGATATTTGTGTGGGCACTTTAACTGAGGGGGTTTCAAGGCTAATCAGGCCAGGTTGGGAAGAAGGAGAAAGGGTTTGTTAATTTAAGCTACAAGATCATGGAATCATGGAATGGTTTGGGTTAGGAGGGACCTTAAATCGCATC
>VXAY01005803.1:7535-24506 GCA_013399855.1 Oxyruncus cristatus
TATATAAATATATAAATATATAAAAATATATAAATATACAAATATAAAAATATATAAATATACAAATATATAAAAATAAAAATATAAAAATAAATATATAAATTATATAAATGTATATAAATATATAAATGTATATAAATATATAAATATATATACATATAAAAAGTGACCTTGTCACTTTAAGGAGATAAAGATGCTCACCAAGCCCCTCTGGCAAAGGTCACAGAGCCTTTACTGCCCCCTCAATACCTGTAGGGGAAGCAAAGCGTTTATTCTACATTTTTGGTCAACTATAAAGTGACTGAGACCCCCATCTTTCGAGGGGTCACATTTGAGGGGTTTAAGTTTGCACATCACAGCCCTGAGGATTAAAATCGAATGTATGAGCACAGTCACCAAAATCCCACCTGCGGTTGTTCCGTTCCACTGGGAAGGGCCAAAAATGGGATAAAAGGGGGGTTTCAGGGCAAAAAGTTGAAGGGGAAAACAACTCTCCTGTTTTGGCATCTGTCGACCACTGTGTCTCTCCTCCTCCCTTGAAGGGAGCTTTGTGCCTCCACTGCATTGGAGCAACCCCAGGAACGTTAAATTTATACATATATTTACATATTTAGCACTAACAGATCTCCGTTTCGATATTTTCTGCCACAACACGTATCATTTACACGCTGCCATCAGTGCATTTATCATTTATCACCGGCAGTCCCGCTTCAATAAATTGTATTATTCGTGACTCTGGCTCACAAAAATTCTCATTGAACTAGGCCAGGCCTACCTACGGTATCAGAAAATTATAGAATCATTTAGGTTGGAAAAGACCTCCAAGATCACGGAGTCCAACCGATAACCCAGAACCACCCAGTCCACCGCTAAACCGTGCCCCCAAGTGCCACATCTGCACGTTTTATAACACTGACAGGATTATAAATCGGGCTATTTGTGAATCTGGGATTCCACAAGTTCTTCTCGCACTTGACCAGACTTCTGGTGGCTCCTAGAATTAATTGTAACCGGAAATTAAGCCCAGCCACACCCCTCCGATCTCGGAGAATCGGCTGGAAATCAGAGGGGGTTATTTCCTGCCGGATTTCCCTACCCTTCGACAACAACAATTATTAACTCCTTTAATCATCAAATAATCTTCAGGGCACCGTTACCTCGGTTTTCCTATTTTTTTTTTGGTCTGGGAGGACGGGTGCCATCCCAGCCCTCTGCAGGAGCGAGGGCCTGGGGCTCTTTCAAAGGATGAAGGAACGCGTTTCCTTGAGAAAAAAGTACAATTTCAGAACTAGCAGGGAATAAAAAAAAGAAAAATCTATATAATTTCACCGGAAATATTTGGGAAATAATAAGAGATGAGACTGTCACGGCGGGGGGAAGTTAAAACGACAGCTTTTGAGGTCCCTTTGCCCGTCGTCCTGGGTTTTTTTTATCACACGTATCTTGCAGACGTCAATCTGCCCTTAATAGAAGTCTGAAATAAAGATGCTAAAGGTATTCGAGTTTTTGAGTCCGTCATCTCGTGCAGAACAGGGTAAAATGAGGAGGCAAAGGCAGAAAATAAAGGAGGGGGAGGAGGAGATGTGTCAGGACGCCTCCAAATGCGGATATAAACACAGGGAGAGCGTTGCTCCATACGGTGAAACAATTTAAGGCCGGGAACAGGGTTATTGCAGTGGATCTCCAGGATGGCTTGTGACAGTCATGTGAGCCTTGAGTACTGTAATTCTGGGTTTAAACATCACATAATTGCCTTCTCTGTGCTCACGAAGTGACAGCCATCTTCCAACGAGATGGCTATTGCTGGAAAAGAAAAAAAGAATATATATCCAAAAACGGATATAAAAACTCCCTAATGGACGTTACCCATCGGCTTTTAGCTTTGTGCTCCAGGGAAACGTTATGAGAGCTGCAATCAAGCTCCCCCAAATTACCTTCCTTCATTATCTCGCTGGCCATAAATGTTAAAACCCCTTCCCGGGATTTATTCCTAACCGAGCACCCCATCCCTCCTCCCACAGCCTCGGCACAAGAGGCTCTTCTCCAGCTGCTGCGTGTCCAGGACTCTGCTTAGGGATGGGCAGCAAAGGGAAAGGCTGGAAAGATCAGGGAAGGACAGAAGATCCCGAGAGGGAAGGCGGGATCCTGCCTGGGAGTACGTTTTGGGATTTGTTGTGACCCAGGAGAACAATTCCTGACTCAGCAGAGCTACGAAGCCAAGCAGGAGTGTCAAGCCAAGCCACGGTGCTGCTGTGGCTGTTCCACGCTTTCATGTCATTTGGGATATCCTCCTTCCCAAATCCAGGGTGTTTTATACCCTCTCTCGGTAGAATTCACCCTCTGCAAGCACAGAAAGCCACTTCCTGAGGGGAACCCTGCGCTCCCTGACCGCAGGATGATCATCCACGCCCTGCTTCCCTCCACCCCAGTGCTGGGGCTCCCGGGGACCACAGGACGTGGCTGTTGGCCACCACGTGCCACCCCGGCCTCCCAGCGTGGAACAAGCGCTGCCTGGTCCCACCGCGCTCCCGAGTTGTGTCCCACCGGGGTTTCCTTGCTCTGCTTCCCACATTTTAAAACACAGGGAGACTGGCTGAACCTCGCAGGGAGATGGGACACTCTTCACCCAGCGGAGCTGTGGAAACATCTGCTTTTAGCTGGGGCTTGTCAGAGGGCTTTGAGAGCTCTGCCAGCCGGGAGAATTTTGTGATACAGAAAATCTGTGAGGTTTTAGAGAGGAAAACAAAAAACCCCAAACCTTTATTCGACGTCACAGCTTCGGCTGAGCCTGACAACCTGCAGCCACACAGGGATGAGGACTCCGGCAGGACCTGGTGCTGCTCCTGTGGCTTTTCTGTCACTCAGTGAGTGGCTCTCGGAGCCTCAGGGCAGAAGGTGGTGACTTGCCCAGGGGGCCAAGAGGGCCGCTGGTTGCTGGGCTGGCTCAGGAGCAGTGTGGCAGCAGGAGCAGGGCAGGGCTTGTGCCCCTGGACTCAGCGCTGGGGAGGCCACCTCTGGAGTGCCGTGTCCAGCTCTGGGCCCTCAGCTCAGCAAGGCCATGGAGGGGCTGGAGCAGGGCCAGGGAAGAGCAGCCAGGCTGGGGAAGGGACTGGAGCACAAGTGCTGGGAGGAGAGGCTGAGGGAGCTGGGGGGGCTCAGCCTGGAGAGGAGGAGGCTCAGGGGAGCCCTCCTCACTCTCTGCAACTCCCTGCCAGGAGGGGGGAGCCGGAGGGGTCGGGCTCTGCTCCAGGGAACCAGCAGTAGGACAAGAGGGCTTGGCCTCCAGCTGTGCCAGGGCAGGTTTAGGTTGGATATCAGAAAGAAATTCTTTCCAGAGAGGGTGATCAGCCATTGGAATGGGCTGCCCAGGGAAGTGATGGATTCTCCATCCCTGGAGGTGTTTAAGATGAGGCTGGACGTGGCACTGAGTGCCACAGTCTGGGAACCGTAGTGGGGTTGGATCAAGGGTTGGACTTGATGATCTCAGAGGTCCTTTCCAACCCGTCCGATTCTGTGATTCTATGACTTGGACCCTTGTGGTTGCTCTGGAGGCCGTGCCATCTGTGGTAGGTGGCAGTGACAGCCACCAAGAGCAGGTAGAACCTGGCATAGCCCAGGCTGTGGCTGGGCTCAAATCCCACTGTGTGCATATAAATATACACATAATACATATAACATACACATTTTTTCCTGCCCAGTGCGGTGCCTTTTCAACCTGGCAGCCAGACAAGCCCCTGTCAGCTCCCCGGACTGCACGTGGACATGTTCACATCGAAGGTGTGGAGAGCAGATGGGTGTCTGGAAGGCGGCTGAGAAGGATTGGACTCACATGCAGCAGGTTTTTTGGGAAGACGCTTCCGCGGGCTCCAATCCCTCCAAGAGGCAAAGGCTACACGTAATCAAATTAATATCTCGCTGGGCAGCTTGCCCTTGTAAGACAGGGCTGGAGGTTTCCTGGGAACAGATGACAGGGAAAGGGCAGGTCCAACTGAGGTTTACACGGACTGCCACGGAGCTTGGAGCAGGGCCAGCAGGGCTAATGAGTTCTCAGCGTGGAAGTGTCCCAGACTCGCTTTCCTACCATCTGGAAAACGCCTGCCCTTCCACCGGGATGGAGGCAGGAGGAGGGATTATCAAAAACTCCGAAACAACACTTTTTCCTCCCTCCCTGTCTCCCCCCCACACCCCATCTGCTTGGCTTGGCAGTGCAAGGGAGCCGCTCACGCGCTCCGAGACGAAAAGGCTCCTTAAAGACCCCCTCTCCAACGGGGGATGGCAACTGGAGGGAAATCAGCCTTATGGATTTGGGGCCAGAGGCAGATTGTTCCTGAATGGGGCCGTTAGAAAGAGAAGCCGAAACACAAAGCCTCCATGGTAACAGGAATTTTGGGGGGCCCAGAAAATAGTTGGGAAGTGTCACCTCAGACCTCCTCCTTCCACTGGTCCAGCACAGCACATCCAGCCAGGGATTACCCAGGAAATGGTCTCTTTCTTGGCAAAAAGGATGGAAAATTGAGCTTTTTCCTCCATAAACTCCCAAGCAAGGCCATTCCAAAGGGCTGAGAGCTGTCTGTTCATCTCCCTCCAAGATCCACGCTGGGTTTTAAGCTTTCCGAAAGATTCGTGCGCTTCCCTCTCCTTGTCTTCCACCCCCTGTGCTCCCAGTTTCAACCCCAGCTTCTCCACGGTTTTAATGGGCAGATTTGGGTGTTCACACCCCCCAAAATGTTGCCATATCTGCCTGGTTTGCTTCTTTGTTGTTCCTGCGGTCGCTCCTGGAAAACAGGGCTGGCCAGGAATGGTTGGAGGAGCCATTTGGTGGCAGCCACCCCATACCTCCAAGGAGAAGGACCAGCTCTCTGCAGTCCCATGTTTTCATCTCTGCCCAGACCTCTCCTACTCACTTTTTCCCTCCTCCGTGTCCTCCACGTGCTGGGATGATCCCTCTGTGGGAACTGCTGCCCTGGGATGTCTCGGTGTCCTCCCACCCAACCTTTCCGCATTCCATGACTTGACCCACTGAAGGGAGAGGGGGCGGGATGGCACAGGGGGTTGTCTCTGGTTGCCCAGAGCTTTTGGGGCAATTTCCTCCCATTTAAGTGAACATGAAGACCACAGGAGCTGTTCAAAGCCCCTGTAATCAGCTGGGAAAGAGCTAATCCTGCACACCAGGGAATTCTAGAGCAGCCCAGGCTGCTCTTCTGAGTGATTAATGAGCAGCAGCTCAGTCATTCCCAGCCTCATCTGACACACCCCTGCTCCTCCTGGCAGAAGGAGGGTTTCTGGATGCACCAGGGAGAGACAAATCTTCTGGGCCAACGTTCCATCAGGAGAAGGAGGATGGCTGGTATCCGGGAGGGTGGGAGAAAGGGCAGCCCACCCCATGGCCGGCTTGGATCAGTGAGGTTCAGTGGTGTGAGGTGGACCCAGCCCCAAAAATGTGTCTAAAAGAGACCCCCCCCCCCGCTCCCACTTTCTCAGGGTGAAAGCTTAAAGAAGGGGATGGAGCAGCACAGGCAGGTGAGAAGTGACTCCAGCTGTGCTAATGAATTCATTAATGAGCTAATGAACCCATTAATGTGCTGTTCAGCCGTTGGTGAAGGGGCTGACGTGGCACAGAGGGCGAAACATTCCCCCAGACATTCGGTCTCGTGGTATGGAACGTTCCCCAAATTCTCCTGGCTCTGGAACAGCAAATGACGAAGTGGCCATTAGAAAATAACTCTGAAAACCAGAAGTGAGGCTCTAAATCAAGCAGTTATTATCCTAATAAAGCCTCCCCTCTATTGACAGAGGGAACATTTCATACTCAGAGAAGTGTTAACAGCAAACTGGCCTTAAATACATTGATTTACTATTCAATTATAAAAACAATCAGCTCCCAAATATGTGCCACACGCAAAGCAGATTTATGGGCAGCCCTGGCTCTGCTCTTGTAAAACCCCCACAAAAAACCCACTTGGTGATTCACCAAGAAGCAATGAAAGGACCCAGCTGGGCGTGGGGAGGAAGGGGAAACTCCAAATGCTGCCTTGGTGCTCCTGAGGAGGAAGATAAATGAGGTGTAAATCAAGCTTAAATTACATTTAACCCAGCTTTGCAAGTCTAATTTTCATGGGGGTGGGACCGAGATGGGAGTTTATTTGACACCTTCCCTTCAGCTTATTCCCAGGGCTGTGTTCCAGCTGTTCCACCTGCTGGGAGCACATCCAAGCTCCTTAAATCCTGCAGCCAATGGTTCGGGTTTGCTCCTCTCCCCTGGATCTTCTTGTGTTCCTTGCTGAAGCTCCCTGAGCTTTTCGGTGGGGAGTTGTGTGGGAGGAGTGTGTGTGTCACAGCACCTGCAGGAGCAAAGCAAGGGTCTTAAAAACCTTGGATGAGGGGTCAAGAGGGGCTTGGGGCATCACAGAGTCGCTCAGGTTGGGTTGGAAAAGACCTGTAAGGTCATGGAGTCCCACTGTTAACCCAGCACTGCCGAGGTCACCACTGACCATGTCCCCAAGTGCCACATCCACAGGGATTTTAAACCCGTCCAGGGGTGGTGACTCCACCACCCAGCCTGGGCAGCCCCTTCCAAGGCCTCACCACCCTTTCCAGGAGGAAATTCCTCCTCATGTCCAACCTGACCCTCCCCTGGCACAGCTTGAGGCCGTTCCCTCTCCTCCTGTCCCTGTTCCCTGGCAGCAGAGCCCGATCCCCCCCGGCTCCCCCCTCCTGTCAGGGACTTGCAGAGCCACAAGGTCCCCCCTGAGCCTCCTTTTCTCCAGGATGAGCCCCCCCAGCTCCCTCAGGAGTTCTCCAGCCCCTTCCCAGCTCCCTTCCCTTCCCTGCACACGCTCCAGCCCCTCCATGGCTCTGCTGTCTGAGGGGCCCAAAACCGCCCCCGGGATTCCAGGGGGGCCTCCCCAGGTCCCAGCGCAGGGATGGGCACTGCCCTGGGCCCGTGCCCACGCTGGGGCTGGCACAGACCTTCTTAGGCCCAGGTCTCCCTCCTTGGTCCCTGGAACACTCAGCTTAGGCCTGGCCTCCCTGCGCTTGTCAGAGCCCAGCGGCGGAGGGGACTTAGTGAGGAGCAGGAGCAGCAGCTCCGCCTCAGAGGCACGAAAAACAACCGTAAAATGAATCTCAGTCACCACAGGCCTTTGGAAACGCTCAGCACCAGGGGCAGCATCCAGGCTGCTTCGTGCTTCTCCCTCCTTTCCCCCATCCCTGCTTTCGCCTCTCCGATGGGGCCCGGCTGCCCTCAGGGGAACGCCCCGAGCTGGAGCGGCCCCAGGGGCGATTTGTCCGTGCAAAACACATCTCATGCTGCAGCTCAGCAGAGGAAATGGCGAAACACTGGAGTCCAAGGCCCTAACAGGCCGATTTTCTCCCCTGATTGCCGCCGTGCCGAAGCTTAACAGAGTAAATAACGAACAGCGGCCCAATGAACTTCCCAATAAATCGCTGCTGCTGAATTTCACACGGGTCATCCAAGAGCAAATTTAATGATTACATGCTGGCTGCAGCCACCTCATTTTTGTTTGGTTTTTTTTTTCCCCCCACTCCCGGCTCTCTCGTTAGATCCAATCAGCAAAGGAAGGAAGGGAAAATAAAGCAAAATGCCTCGTGTCTGAGCACGTTCCTTGCTCCATGCAGAAGCTCAAACATGATCTGCAGGGCACGGCTCGGATTGACAACATGGTTTAGCCCAATAATGAAATAACGGTGTGAATACACCAGGGAGGGGTGCCTGGAGAGCAACATTTGACTTCCCGGCATCTTCCTTCGGACTTTCTCATCCCTCACGGATGGTGCAGCACAAACCCCTCAGGGCAGAACCTGCCCTGCTCCGCCCACACACGGCAAGGCCGGTTGCTGCTGGAGAATTAGAACTGCTGTGGGTATTGCAAGTGTGGTGGGATGAATCCTTGGGTAATAAATTCCTGGGATTAGAGCACAGGCAGGTTTGTGGCCAAGGTCTGCAGGGATGGACAGGGCTTTTGTGCCCCAGCGGGAATTAACCCCCAGGATTAAGGATTAGGGTATAAGTAACCATTTGAGTGACTTTTCCACATCTCAGCTCAGTAAAATGACTCTCTTTTCACCCAAAAAGTCTCCCTGCTCGTCTATGGGCAATAGAATCGACACTTGGGTGACTTCTCCAAGCCTCAGCTCCATCAAATGACTCTTTTCCTCCCTGCTTGTCTGTGAGCAATAAAATCGACATTCCCGCCGTGCTCGTTTCCTCTTGGCACCTCTCCACCTGCTCCCCATCCAAGTGCCCTCCCCTTTATTGCCATCACCACACTCCAAATGGGATTTGCAATTATGACTCAGGCTAATAAAATAAAATAAAATGAAACGCAGCCGATAAAAGGCAGAAAGAGGCTCAGGAAACCGTTCCAGGTGGAGCTGTGTCTGAATGGAGGGCAGATGAAGAGGTTGGGGGGAACCACACCATGATACCCCTGGGGGGCTTAGCCATAGAATCACAGAATCAGCTGGGTTGGAAAGGACCTCTGAGATATCAAGTCCAACCTCTGATCCAACCCCACCGCGGTTCCCAGACTATGGCACTCAGTGCCACGTCCAGCCTCAGCTTAAACACCTCCAGGGATGGAGAATCCACCACTTCCCTGGGCAGCCCATTCCAAGGGCTGATCACCCTCTCTGGAAAGAATTTCTTTCTAATACCCAACCTAAACCTGCCCTGGCACAGCTGGAGGCTGAGCCCTCTTGTCCTACTGCTGGTTCCTGGAGCAGAGCCCGAGCCCTCCGGCTCCCCCGTCCTGGCAGGGAGTTGCAGAGAGTGAGGAGGTCTCCCCTGAGCCTCCTCCTCTCCAGGCTGAGCCCCCCCAGCTCCCTCAGCCTCTCCTCCCAGCACTTGTGCTCCAGTCCCTTCCCCAGCCTGGCTGCTCTTCTCTGCCCCTGCTCCAGCCCCTCCATGGCCTTGCTGAGCTGAGGGCCCAGAGCTGGACACGGCACTCCAGGGGTGGCCTCCCCAGCGCTGAGTCCAGGGGCAGAATCACTTCCCTGCTCCTGCTGCCACACTGCTCCTGAGCCAGCCCAGGATGCCATTGGCCTTCTTGGCCACCTGAGCACACTGCTGTCTCCTGTTCATCCATCCATCCATCCATCATTATCTATTCTATCTATCCATGCCAGTCAGGCAGGTTTGTATCATCCTTAATCCAGAGGATATGGAGGGAGGAGGCCCCCAGGAGAGGATGAGCTGGTGACTGACACTCAACCGTGAAAGGAACCAGAGGAATTTGCTTCACCTTCCACTTCTGCTGTTGTGTCTGGTGGAGGCTCCAAAACTGCAGGATAATTAAAACGCCGTAAAGATTATGAGGCTGTAAAGGGGAAATGGTGAAACCCTCACGAACTTTTACAGCCCCCAGGAAAATATTCCGGTTTGTGGTGTGGGGAAGTGTTTCCTCGACTCCTGAAGCACCAAAGGAGCACCTCCGTGTCACGACTGCTCTCTGAGCCTTGGCACGGTGACAAGTGTTTCATGTGCATTTACCACCCAAAATCTCCGGGGTGTCCTGCAGGGTCATGTCAGGACAGCAAAAACATTGCTGGGCAAGAACTCCTGCAGGGAACAGAATCATGGAATCATGGCATGGTTTGAGTTGGAAGGGACTGCAGAGACCACCTTGTTCCGACTCCCCTGCCACGGGCAGGGACACCTTCCGCTATCCCAGGTTGCTCCAACCTGACCTTGGACACTCCCAGGGATCCAGGGGCAGCCACAGCTTCTCTGGGAAATCCATCCCAGCCCCTCCCCACCCTCATAAACAGAAATTCCTTCCCAATCTCCCATCTGTCCCTGCCCTCTGGCACTGGGAAGCCATTCCCTGGGTCCTGTCCCTCCAGGCCTTGTCCCCAGTCCCTCTCCAGCTCTCCTGGAGCCCCTTTAGGCCCTGCAAGGGGCTCTCAGCTCTCCCTGGAGCCTTCTCTTCTCCAGGGGAACATTCCCAGCTCTCCCAGCCTGGCTCCAGAGCAGAGGGGCTCCAGCCCTGGCAGCAGCTCCGGGGCCTCCTCTGGACTCTCTCCAGCAGCTCCACGTCCTCCTGCTGCTGTTGCCAGGGCTGGAGGCAGAACCAGAGATGTTCTCTGTGGTCCTGTAGGAAGGTCCCACACTGAGGATTGGGTCCCTCCTTCAGGACAGGAGTGGGGTGTGTTGTGCTCTGCCCAGCTCAGATCCAAGGTAAAGGGGGTTCTTGGGTCAGTGCAGAGTTCGCGACACCCTCACGTGGATTGTTCCCTTTGGAAAACCGCCCTCCACTGGGAATGTGTTATAAATCCCCCATCTGTGTGACCGAGTTCCACAGGCTGGGATGGGGAAACAGTTACCAGACAACAAGATGCTGAAGAAAGGAAAAGTGAATGCTGGCAAGGCAGTGGCAGAAAGTTTCCCAAGGGCTGCCGCTCTCAGGACACTTGTGCTTCTGTTCCATCTGTAAGAACCGACAAATCCAGGACAGCCAGAGCCGGCCAAACATGGACAAGACCAGGAGAACACTTGGCAGTCCAGGAGGGACATCCATAAAACCCAGAAAGGGTGGTGGCTGCTGTATGGAGAGAACAGGATCACACAGACACCTGGGGGAACACAATGTGCTCTCAGGGGACTTTCCAAACACCTCCTGAGAAGTCTCTGTGTGTCAGCACCACCTTCTTCTTCAACCCCCTCTGGGGTTGGCCCCCAGGCGTGGCTCCAGATGGATGTTTAGGGCGGTGTGTGGACACTGGGAGCCGACCAGCAGCCGGGTGTCTGAGGAGTTGTTTACTATGAACAGCGACAGCTTGGCTCTGCCCACAGCAACAGCTTCAGGCACAGAAATGTTCCCAAAACGTTCCCTCCCACCCCCACTCCCTCTCCTGTTAGATTTGAAACAAACACCAACACACAGCCCAGACCCTTTGCAAGGGAATTTTCCCCTCGTATCCATTTTAAACCTCCCGCGGTGCGACTTGAGGATGTTTCCTCTGGCCCTGATTCTTAAGGGAGCAGAGCCCGATCCCCCCCTGGCTCCCCCCTCCTGTCAGGGACTTGCAGAGAGCCAGGAGGTCCCCCCCGAGCTCCTCTCCTCCAGGCTGAGCACTCTCCACGCTGAACAACCCAACTACAACGCTTCCAAATCATGACCACGGTGGATGTTCCGCTTTGGAAGCAGCCGGTGGCAAGAAAACACGGGGCATTCAAAAACCATCTTCTGGGGGAGAGAGACACCAGCTAAAAACCAGTGGTGTCCCCAGGGATCAGGGCTGGGCCCAGTTCTGTTTAATGTCTTTACTGATGGTCTGCATGAGGGGATTGAGTGGAACATCAGTGACCCCAAGCTGGGGGGAGTGTTGATCTGCTGGAAGGCAGGAGGGCTCTGCAGAGGGACCTGGGCAGGCTGGATCCATGGGCTGGTTCCAACGGGATGAGCCTGGATGTGGCACTTAGTGCCATAGCCCGGGAACCGCGGTGGGAGTGGATCGAGGGTTGGACTTCATGATCTCCGAGGTCCTTTCCAACCCGTGTGATCCTGTGGTTCTGTGATTCAGATCCTTTCCACACTGATGGAACCTTGGAGAACATGGTGAATTCGGACCTGGAAAGGAACCTTTTAATCACCACAACCCCACAGTTGTTACAAAAAAAAAAAACCCAGACAGAGCAGAAGAGTCTCTAAACATCCTTTAATTTTGCAGTTTCAGGACACCCAAAGTTACACAGCTCAGGGAGAACCTTTCTCAGCAAGCAAAACCCAGCTGGGTCAACTTGGCAAATACAAGTGGAGTTTATTCTCATTTTTGAGGAATATGGTCAGGACAGGGCAGAAATGGTGACCTGAGCATCCCTCAGCCCACAGAGCTTGGATCCGCCCTCCTGGCCTTGCTGATCATCAGAGCTGAGCCACATCACCCCGTGTGTCCTCCCAGGACATCGAATGGCAACTACAAAGCGCCCTTGGAGCTGGGGAGGCTCCAAAGATACACTGGGAACAAGAGGATTAAGCTTTGTTGTTATCTTATGTTGGCGATTCTCCCCTGCAGGCGCCACCGCCCGGTGCCAGATGGCTCTGGGATAACAAAAAAAGTGGAAAACAAATGGTCCCGTGTTCCCTCCCACACCGAGAACTGCCTGAGCACTGCCTGGGGGATGTATCAGCTGAAGGAGTAAACAACGAGGTCTCTTCGCAGTGGGAACAGCAGAAAACTTCATGTGGAGTTTCTCCACTTTTCACGTGGAGAAAACCCTCGTGGAGAACTCACTGCAGAGCTGAGCAGGCTCTGAAACAGGCCTCAAAACCACCAAGATCCCAACAGGACTGTGCTCGATTGGCATGGTGCTGTTTATTTAGCGTGGTCTGAACTTCCTGACCTGACCCAGAGTGAAATCTTCTCTTTGCCCACCCCACCAGAGACAGCAGCTCGTTTTACACCCCAAAAGCAAAGCAGCAGGAGCAGAGCGAAGCCGAATATCCCACCCCAAACTCCAGCCGGGTCCCCGTTCCTGCCGTGAAATCACTGCTGGGGGAGAGCACAGGGAAGAAGCATTACGTGGATACACATCAGAACCCCCCAAAACAACCCCGACCCCGAACCCCAGAAGGCATTTCCCTCCTCACCGGTACAACACCCATGGCCGTTGGCCTTTGAGCTCAACAGAAAGCGAGGCCCAGACCTGGCACCTGCCAGTGCCGGCTCTGCCGGGGGGGTGAGGCAGGGCAGGTCACACTGTGGTGATCTTCTTGTCCTTGGTGGCCTGTTTGATGGCAGCCTGCTCACAGATGATCTCCTTCAGCCGCTGCAGCCTCATGTTCTGCGTGGTCTGGTCCCCCACACCCGTCTGGCTCCGGTGCAGCAGGTTCAGGGCGTAGATGTATTCCAGCTCCGTGTACTTCACCCCCTGGTCCACCACCAGGTTCAGCAGCTCATCTGCTGTGTTGTAGAGCATCTCATAATACTGCCTGGAAAGCAAGCAAAGGAGGAAACCACCTTGGTAAGTGCTCCAGACCTTTATTCCTGCAGAATCACAGAATCAGCAGGGTTGGAAAAACCCTCCAAGATCCTCCAGTCCAACCCTCGCTCCAACCCCACCCTGTCACCCAGCCCATGGCACTGATGCCACATCCAGTCTGTCCTTAAACATCTCCAGGGACAGGGACTCCACCCCCTCCCTGGGCAGCCCATTCCAATGGCTGATCCCTCTCCATGGAAAAAATTCCTTCCTAAGAATGGCATCAACTCTTGCTTTTATTCGGCAGAGAAGCATCAGGTGCAGCACAGAGAGAGCACAAACATCTTCCTGTGGAACACCATGACAGAATCCCAGGATGGTTTGTGTTGGAAGGGACCTGAAAGATCATCCAGTTCCAACCCCGACACTTTCCACTAGCCCAGCCAACCCGGCCTTGGACACTCCCAGGGATCCAGGGGCAGCCACAGCTTCTCTGGGAAATCCATCCCCTCACCACTGTCCCAGCCAGCAATTCTTTCCCAATCTCCCATCTCTCCCTGCCCTCTGGCACTGGGAAGCCATTCCCTGTGTGCTGTCTCTCCAGGCCTTGTCCCCAGTCCCTCTCCAGCTCTCCTGGAGCCCCTTTAGGCCCTACAAGGGGCTCTCAGCTCTCCCTGGAGCCTTCTCTTCTCCAGGGGAACATTCCCAGCTCTCCCAGCCTGGCTCAGGAGCTGAACATCAAGGAGATGCCAAGTGGGCACCTACAGGCCCGGGGGGGAGCAAATCTCACCAGTTGGCTCCTCACACTCTTCCATCCTGAGCCAAAACACAAAACTGTGGGGAACTGAGGGCTCCTCTCTTCCAGAAGTTAGCAGCAGCTGAGATACCACTGGGATCCAGCACGGAGAGGCCAGAATATGGATAGAGATGCACATGGATATACAGATTTATAGGGATTATATCTATGTGGTGATGCCCAGACGGGCATCTGGTCACTGAGCCTGCAAGAACAGAAGTCTTCATAGAATTATTGGGGTTGGAAAGGCCCTTAAAGACCATGAATTCCAACCCCATGCCATGGGCAGGGGCACCTTCCACTATCCCAGCTTGCTCAGGGTCTTCTGGAAAGGAAAGGAATCCCAGGGATGGGGGGAGTGGTTTTTTTTTTTTTGGCCCTAATGAACAGAGAGAGGCTCCCATGAAACATGGGCAGAGCTCCAGCTCCGGAGATCTCCAGCGTGACTGAGACACGGAGTTTGAGAGGAAAAATATTAAATGCTGCAAAAAAAAGAAATAATATTAAATGCTGCAAAATAAAATAATATTAAATGCTGTAAAATAAAATAATATTGAATACTGCAAAATAAAATCTAAGCCAAGAGCTGAGGTGACTCTTTTAATAATAAGAAGATCATCTGAAGAGGAGGCAAAATATAGAGGCTGAACATATAAATATGTATATGTATATTATTTCTTAATGTAAAGTGGCCTCAGTGAAAGGAGGGATTTCCAAGGAAGGGAATTTAAACGACTGCTCATTTTAAAGGAAAGTGTGTCACAGTCCAGGGAAGCGCTGGGGCAATTCCAACCCAAGCACTGCAGGAAAAACGGGCTGGGATTGGATTATTTGCCTCCAAACCTCAGGCAAAACTGGTGAAAGCTGCAGCACAACTGAAGGTTTGAAGGCGGGAGAAGAGCGTGGGAAGGTGGAAAGGACTTGGGAAGCGCTGCCCGGAGGTGGAGGGGAATCAGCCTGGTGTCCTTTCTATACTTGTGAATTCCCGGCAGGGCCTTTCCCACTCCCGGAGCTGAGTTTCCTCATCTGGACCAAGAGGGAAGATCTGGTGTCACCAGGGAAAAACATCCTGTCTAGAGGGGAGCTGTGAAAATATAAGGGTCAGAAAGCTCCCTGAGGCAGAGGAATTCCCAGTCCTGGGCAGACCCTTCCAGGTCAGGGATAAGGGGAAGGTTCTCCCATCAAACCAATCAGCTTTGGCTGTAGATTTTTTGTTATCAGAAACAAAAATGTGGTACCTGAATGGAAAATAACCCTTTTTCCAGAGGAATTAACTTTATAGCTCCATTACACTGCCCTAGAACACCCCACAGCTCACAGGGACAGTGAGGACACTGCCCTAGAACACCCCACAGCTCACAGGGACAGTGAGGACACTGCCCTAGAACACCCCACAGGTCCTGCAGCCCCTCCCCCAGCTCAGACTTGAGTGCTGTGGATTTATGGGATCCTGACCCAAGTGCTGTGGATTAGTCTGTGCTGGGTCAGTGGAACATTTTCGTCCACCTTGTGCGGTGTCCTTGTGAACTTTGGCCAAGTCCCCTCATTTTCTCCCCTAAATCACTAAAGAAATCCCATGGGAACACGCTTGGCTCTTTCTCTTGGCACTCTCTGAAGGTATCCAAGAGCCCTAAATCCATACGTTAAACTCCCACTCCTGGGGCTGGAGCCTTCCAGGGGCTCCAGAGCTCAGCATTCTCACCTCCCCTCTCCCCTTCAAGTCATCACCTGCTGCTGGGACTGGAGAATTTGCTCCTGTTGGCTGTGCCAACACGACTTCCAGGTGAGATTAGGTGGGAAAAAGGGCTGGTGGATAGAGGGAGAGGAGTCCAAAACCAGAGATTTTCGGGAAGGAGGTTGGAGCCAGGTCGGGGTGGGGCTCTTCTCCCAGGCAGCAAGCGGCAGGACACGAGGAAACGGCCTCAGGGGCAGGTTTAGGTTGGACAACAGGGAGAATTTCTTCACTGGAAGGGCGGTCAGGCTTTGGAAAAGGCTTCCCAGAGCAGTGATGGAATGACAACCCCTGGAAGTGTTCCAAAGGCGCGTGGGTGTGGCACTGGGATGTGGTTTAGTGGCGCGGGGTTAAGGGCTGGACTCAGAGGAGCCGTTCAGCAGCATCCCACACCCCCGGGGGCACTCAGAGGTGGCCTCAGCTACCAGGACACATCATTCCCTTGGAACGGGGGTAAATGGGGCAGAACTGTCTCAATGAGAGTGTTTCCCTTGGGAAAAGGAAAGGGAATCCATACAAACCACCGGAGAACCACTGGGTAACAGCTGCCTGTGGTTGGAGAGATGCCCAAATCCCCCTGATTTGCTGCCTGATGGAAGAGGGGGTTTGTGCAGCTCACGAGGCAGGTAGGTGGGTAAGGATGGGACCCTGCACTTCCCTGTGGCAGCTGCCCTTTGCAGAAGGGATTTGGGTGGTCCCTGCAGACCTACAAACTCCTCAGGTTTGGGCTGTCACTCTGATCTCAGGTCCCGTGTGTGTGACAGGGAACCCCAGAAGCTTCTGTGCCACCACATCACACGGCACAGTTGATGCAACCTCGAAGCTCATCCACTTCCAATCCTGACACCTTCCACCATCCCAGGTTGCTCCAGCCTGGCCTTGGACACTTCCAGGGATGGGGATGGCAAGTCTTTGCTCCGAAGCACGGGACTCATGGCCTTGCCAAGGTGACCAAGCACCTGAAAATAAAGAAGTAAATCTGCTTTGTCTGAAGCGCTGGACGAGCTCAGCGATACAGGCCCGTCTTTCCCCCACATCCTTCCACCTTCCTTCCTTTCCACCAGTCCCAAATCTCGGCCGCCGGAAGAATTCTGCCCCTAATAACCACGGGACTCACCTGCCACTCCTCTCCAGATCAGATTATTTTTTAATTAAAAATTTCCTCTGAAATAAAACGAGACAGCGGGAGAGAGGAAAAGAGAGCGCGAGAGGTGCTGCATTTTTAATTGGGTGCAATTAAAAACCTGCTGCCTTGGCTTGGCATTGCCTTGGGCCAAACCCCATTTGCATGAGTAATTATTCACTCCATTAGCAAGTCTGCTTGACTTTGCCTCCCTTGTCTTTGAAAGTATTAATAAATATTGATCAGGCCCACTCCTGTTTGCCTTCGCCCAAGCAGCTCCGACGGACTCGTCTTGTGATGTTATCAAATAATGAAATATGAAGGAGGGGGTGGGATGAGCCCCTTGGTCTGTGATTTATTTATTTTTTTTTTTTTTG
>VXAY01005803.1:24540-68427 GCA_013399855.1 Oxyruncus cristatus
GGGATGGGGGTGTAATAAATGGACGCCGGGTGAGGGGGATCTGCTCGGTGAAATCCTTTGTTGTTTTTTGGTTTTTTTCTTTTTATCAAAAGTTGGGCTTTAAAACCGGGGAGCAGAATTAATATTCATCCAGAGCTCCTTCTATCATCTGACAAATAGGTTAATAAATAATAATATGGGATTAGCACACCTAACCAAAGGGGAAATTTAGCTTCCCAAGCTTTCTTTTGGCTTTTATGTGGGCACACGGAAGCTGATTTCCCCTACACACATCACCAGCCTGGGCAGTAAGAGCTTCCAGGGCTCAAAAATGGGATATCTGGGGGGAGAAGAGAAGAGATCAAAGCTGCATTTACAAATTTATTCACCTGAGTATGAAATGTCCAAGGTTGGACGGGGCTTGGAGCATCCTGGGATAGTGGAAGGTATCCCTGCCCATGGCAGGGGTGGGAATGGATGAGCTTTAAGGTCCTTTCCAGCCCAAACCGTTTCCAGGACTCTTAAGAAGTCCGGAACGCAGCTGATGGGAGCAAAGCGACCTGGGAACTCACCAGGGCGATCTTTCTGTTTGCACGTTTACTCATCAGTTACAATTTCATTTATGTTTCGCTGAAAAGCCTCGATGGGGCTTGTCGGGTCGCTCTGATAGGAGAGATTTTATACCACAAAGCCTGGGGCAGGCCCTCCGAGAGCATCCCTCCTGCTTTCCTACAGAAATCAGTGCTGTGTCACGAGGGAAAGGAAGCATTGATCTGGCTGCAAACCTTGAGCTCCTTAGGATCTTAAATCCCTGGTCAAACTCTCCACTTAAGCTCAGCTTTAGCATTGATGGACTTATTGGGGAGGAGTGAGGGGCTGCCTAAAGTATCCAGAGTCATTAAAATGATGCTCCTACAGGATGACCCACTAGTTGTTGATGGCTTGGATGGCCAAGATCCGTTGTTTTTTAATAATAAAATCCAACCTTCGTGTGATTAACTCACATCCCAACCCCGACATCCGGGACCTGTTCCACTGACCACCGACAACGGGACTGGGTTCAAAAGGCGCCTTGAGCTTTTGGGGCATTTTTTACATCCAATCCTATCATGGAATGGATTCACATCATGGAATGGTTTGGGGTGGAATGGACCTTAAAGATCATCAACCTCTGCTCCCCCTCAGCTGCAGCTACAACCTTAAATAAGTGAATTCCATCACCCTCAGGACTCCATTCCACAGGAGAAGGTGGATCCTGATGGACAAACCTAAGAGCAAATAATACTTAAAGCCAAAGCTCCAAATGCGCTTTTCCCCGCTCCCTTTATCCTCCCGGAATTGGGCCCGGGAAGATCCACCCTCACGGGAAGAACAGCTCCGCGCTAAGAGCAGAGGGGGAAGGTCGAATATCCCCGGGGGAGGCGGTTCCCAGGAGCAGGAAAAAACATCCCGCAGCAAAGCTGAAAAAGCCAATTGAGCCACGAACCAGGTCGGTTTTTAAACGGCACTTTAAAAAGAAAACAGCAAGTTGCCAACAAAGAACCCGTTTTGCAAGGAGGAATTTCGAACACACACACACACATATATATATGATAGATTAAAAAATGGTCTCTTGACAACTCTGTACGCGGAGAAAGAGAATAAAAATTAAGAAGCTCCCTTATTTTAGGAAAAAAAACCCTCTCAGAAAGGGCAATCAGCTGCTCTGAGGGCTATTAACACCCTCCTCCATTTAAATGCTGATGTTCACCCGTAACCCGAGGCCTGCTGCACCCGAGAAAACTTTTTCAAAAGGTGGCCAGGTGAATCCAAAATGAAATTCCGACTTCCCTGGGAGCGACTTGATCTCTTCTTCAGAGGAGGACCTTCAGGTGAGCGGGATAAAGGATCTCACTTCAATTATTCCTTTGGTACGGAGCTGGGGGCTACCCTGAGTGGTGGGGGCAGAGAGGGAAGCACAAGGCAAGGCTCAGCCAGAGGGGACAAAAAAAGGGTGTATCTGAATTTTGTTTTGGGGATTTGGGAGGCACTCTGACAGCCCCCAGAAGTGCTGCTCTAATAAGGAAGGCAGAAAGGTTAAGCAGGAAGCATTTACGCTAAAACTGGATAAAAACTAAACGAGGGGAGGTTAAGACAGGATTTAAGGAATATTTCATGGTGAGGGTGGTGAAAGGCTGGCACGGGTTGCCCAGAGAAGCTGTGGCTGCCCCTGGATCCCTGGGAGGGTCCATGGCCAGGTTGGAGCAACCTGGGACAGTGGAAGGTGTTGGGGTTGGAACTGGTTGATCTTCAAGGTCCTTTCCAACCCAAACCATCCCGTGATTCCATGAAAACCCACGGGACAGGACAAGAAAGCAAATGGAAATGAAAACAGCACCAAATCCGTGGTTATAAAGTCACTCAGTTCTGATCTTTGCAGATCCTGGTGGAACCATGACATTTAAATACGAGGGGGGGGATGTGAGGGAGGGCAAAAAGGGCAAATGCAGCAAGAAATTACTTCAGTCAAGTATCTTCAGTAACTTCAGTCAAGTAATGCAGAAAAACATGGATTTTCAGGAGATAATCCCTGAAGAATTATCTTCCCCAAAGAGATAATTTCTACCTGTGGGGAGATTTCCGAGGTGGGAAAGGGAGAGAGATGAGGCTGGAGCTGGTGGTTCCAGGGGCAGGAGGGATGAGCTCCAGCCCCCAGGGTTTTACAATGTGAGTCCTGAAAACACCAAGCAAAGGAAAAATCCATGTAAAGCAGCAGTTGCTGTAATTCCCACACCTCAGGAGGGCTGCAGAGGTGTTTTGCACACGTGTCAAGCAGCATTTTAAAGCAAGAACCTGCAAGGACAGGTGCTGGTTGTTTCACCTTCAGAGCTTCGAAAACAGGGATGGGAGGGATCTGCTCCATCCTATCATGGAATGGATTCATATCATGGAATGGTTTGGGGTGGAAGGGACCTTAAAGATCATCAACCTCTGCTCCCCCTCAGCTGCAGCTACAACCCTAAATAAGTGAATTCCACCACCCCCAGGACTCCATTCCACAGGAGAAGGTGGATCCTGATGGACATTTCTTAAGATTCCTTTCCTGATTTTAATTAATCTGGAGCAGCTCTGGGGACAACAACAGGGATGTTCCTTCTCTGCCTCCAGAAGAACCCAAAGTGCTTCAGGGGGAATTCCCAGAAGTGGTTTTGCTGTTCTAAGTCAACCTCAGCTCCTCTTGGGCACCAAACCAAGGCACCTCTCGCTGCCTGGGGGGACGAACCCCCACATGTCTCCACGGGGCTGTAGAAGGAACACAAAATCAGGCCCAAAATGTTCATGTCACTCTGATCAGCACCTTCTGTGGAGGCTCCAGAGCCCACCTCACCCACAGCCCCTCAGGAGCCCACCTTAGAGATCCTCCAGCCCCACTCTGTCACCACTGCTCCCCTCAGCTGCAGCTACAACCCTAAATAAGAGAATTCCATCACCCTCAGGACTCCATTCCACAGGAGAAGGTGGATCCTGATGGACATTTCTTAAGATTCCTTTCCTGATTTTAATTAATCTGGAGCAGCTCTGGGGACAACAACAGGGATGTTCCTTCTCTGTAGGAGGAACCCAAAATCAGGCCCAAAATGTTCATGGCACTCTGATCAACACCTTCTGTGGAGGCTCCAGAGTCCACCTCACCCCCAGCCCCTCAGGAGCCCCGAGGGAGATGTGCCACCACCACCACACAGGGCACAGTTTGGGGCAGGAGGCCCAGAAGGCTCTGCAGGAAAAGCATGTCCAGAGTGTCAAAAACCACTTCAAAGTCTAAAAGGTTCAAGCACCCAAGATGTGAAACGGGTTGGGAAAGGAAACAAAGCACGAGGGGGAGAAATAAAAGTGAATTTGTAATATCGTGGTGCCTCACACTGCAAATCACAGCCCTTAACAGATAATCAAGGCTGGCATGGGAAGGATAATATTGGCTTTTTTTTTTTTTTTTTAAGCTGGAAGAAGAATTAAAAATTAATATTAAAAATAATGAAAATCTATTTTTTTCCAAGGCAGAAAATGGTATCGGACATGGGAAGCCCTCACAGCTTGATCAGCACTGTACCCACTGCAGTGCACAGGCAACAAAAATCGGGGTATTTATTCAAAAACCATAAGCCCAACCTTCTACTTAAAGGCAGCCTCATTATAAAATCTCATTACTTTCCTCTTTCAGGTTGAAACCACAGAGACAGTGTAGGAAACACTACACACAAATCAGCTCACCTGAGTGGTGCCTTGTATATAAATTAAGCAATTTTGGAGAAAAACACCCAGACAACATTTTGGGGTGCAGTGGCAGCTCTGTGGCACTGAAGCACTCGCTTTTCTGCTGCTACAAACCCTTTTTGTGAGACACAGATGATAAATCACCTCTGAAATGTGGAGATAATTAGCAAAGAGAGAGGTAAAGTACGTGCAGAACATCACCACTCTTTTCCCAAAGGTCTCTCCTTTTCCCTCTCCTCCTTTTTATCCTGATATTTCCAAGCTCTACCTTATTTTCTTGTTAGTATTTCCTTCTTATTCCCTTTTCCCTTCCTCCCGTGGTTCGTCGCTCGTGCCTTAAACGATGTGGCCCCGCTGGGAAATGAGCTCAGGCTGTGCCAGGGGAGGGTCAGGTTGGACATTAGGAGGAATTTCCTCATGGAAAGGGTTCCAAACATTGGCAGGGGCTGCCCAGGGAGGTTTGGAGTGCCCAGCCCTGGAGGGGTCCAAGGAAGGCCTGGCCGTGGCACTCAGTGCTCTGGGCTGTGGGACAAGGTGGGGATGGGGCACAGGGTGGGCTTGAGGACCTCTGAGGTCTTTTCCAAGCTCAGGGATTCTGGTATTCTGGGATTGTATGAACCACGAAGAGTGGAAAGTGGTCTTTGTACTTCCAGGGTATCACCTAAAACTGCTTATTTTTCAACTCGAGCTCCCTGAATCCCATTTGCCACCTTTCTATGTGGACAAGAGGATGGGACAAGGGGAAACGGCCTCAATCTGCGCCAGGGGAGGGACAAGTTGGACATCAGGAGGAATTTCCTCATGGAAAGGGTTCCAAACATTGGCAGGGGCTGCCCAGGGAGGTTTGGAGTGCCCAGCCCTGGAGGTGTCCAAGGAAGGCCTGGCCATGGCACTCAGTGCTCTGGGCTGGGGGACAGGGTGGGCATTGGGCACGAGGTGGGCTCCATGTGCTGGGAGGGCTTCTCCAACCTCAATGATTCCAGGATTTTATGATTCTATGAACCATGGAGAGTGGAAAGTGGTCTTTGTACTTTCAGGGTATCACCCAAAACTGCTTATTTTTCAACCTGCAACATTTTCACAGCTTGAGTTCCCTGAATCCCATTTGTCCCCTTCCTACGTGGACAAGAGGACAGGACAAGAGGGAACAGCCTCAAGTTGTGCCAGGGGAGGGACAGGTTGGACATCAGGAGGAATTTCCTCATGGAAAGGGTGGTGAAGCCTTGGCAGGAGCTGCCCAGGGAGGTTTGGAGTGCCCAGCCCTGGAGGTGTCCAAGGAAGGCCTGGCCATGGCACTCAGTGCTCTGGGCTGGGGGACAGGGTGGGCACTGGGCACGAGGTGGGCTCCATGTGCTGGGAGGGCTTCTCCAACCTCAATGATTCCAGGATTCTGGGATTTTATGATTCTATAAACCATGGAGAGTGGAAAGTGGTCTTTGTACTTTCAGGGTATCACCCAAAACTGCTTATTTTTCAACCTGCAACATTTTCACAGCTTGAGTTCCCTGAATCCCATTTGTCACCTTCCTATGTGGACAACAGGACAGGACAAGAGGGAACAGCCTCAAGTTGTGCCAGGGGAGGGACAGGTTGGACATCAGGAGGAATTTCCTCATGGAAAGGGTTCCAAACATTGGCAGGGGCTGCCCAGGGAGGTTTGGAGTCCCCACTCCTGAGGTGTCCAAGGAAGGCCTGGCTGTGGCCCTCGGTGCTGATCAGCCACAGGTTGGACTTGAGGATCTCGGAGGTCTTTTCCAACCACCGTAATTCATAATAATCCATAGCTATGGAATTACTCATAACTCCTAAGCTTGCATTTCATAATCCATAATTCATAACGATGGAATGATGACTCCATAACCCTGGGAAGGGGGTGCCTGGGGATCTCAAGGGGAAACACATCCACGGAGCACTTAAACCCCCACCCCTGAGCAATCCCAAGCCCCCCGTGATCCACAGGAATTCCACGCAGCTCTTCAAAGGGAGGATAAATCCATTAAACCCAATTAAATAATTTTTAAAAAAAACCCCACAATGTCTGAGACAACTCCTTGTAGCTCCAAGCTGGCTGATATAGGATGAGAGCTGGAAATCCTCCCTCTCCAAATGGAACTTTACAGGGTATTAAACAAGCACCCTCAGCACTTATCTAAATCTTTAATTAGTTCTATAATATACTGATGATATCAAGGCTAATTAAATTTATACAGATAAAGAGCACTGAAATTCTAGCCAAGTGAGCTGGAAAGTACATATTAAATGGTAAATTTAATGGCTCGAGCAGATAAATGCAATTTTATATATAAAAAAAATTAAATTCAATTTACATGTTGTATTAAAATTGATTTTGAGTGTGCAAATGATTGGGGGGAGTGGGGAGGGAGAAGTCTTTTTAATAGATCAGTAAAAGTGCTAATCTGACCTGTTTAAATATCAGTTATTAATGCCAGCCTTTGCAAATAAGCCACACACATTTGCATTTTACTGCATCTAGTAAAAAGAAAAAAAAATAAAAAAAAATAAAAAATTCCCTCTACCATCTGCCAGTTCATAAAGAATGTTAAGGGATTTTTCCCTTTGCCTCGTGCGTAAACGAGAGGAAATGTGGAAATGAATGTAGCCTGGAAGCAGAGGGAGTCAGCAGTTCCATGGGCAGGGCTGCAAATCACTCCAGTCAGCACAAAAAAAGAAAAATCCTACAATTTTAGCTCCCCTCAGGGAACAACGGTTCCTGTGGCTTTATTTAGGATCAAGTGGCTTGGGACTGGGTGTAAAACCAGGGGGATGCTCAGTGGGGAGAGTCTGTGGAGCTCTAATAAAAGCAGGAATGTTTGGGAGCTGCTGGTGGGTGGAGGACACGTCGATGGGACCTGCTGAGTATGGGGCAGGACAGGCTGTGACACGGGGATGGGGAGGGAGTCCAAGGGGTCCAACAATCAGTGTCAGGCTGGAGTAAGTGTGGTTGGGTCCAACAATCAGTGTCTGCCTGGAGTAAGTGTGGTTGGGTCCAACAATCAGTGTCTGCCTGGAGTAAGCATGGTTGGGTCTAACAATCAGTGTCTGCCTGTAGTAAGTGTGGTTGGGTCCAACAATCAGTGTCAGGCTGGAGTAAGTATGGTCAGGTCCCTCAAGTCAGTGTCTGTCTGTAGTTGTTGTGGTCAGGTCTGGAGTAGTTGTGGTCAGGTCCAGTTGTAGGCTGTGGTCGGGTCCATCAGGTCCATGTTTGCCTGTAGAAGGCAGTGCTTGGGTCCAACAAGTCAATGTCTGCCTGTAGTAAGTTGTGGTTGGGTCCAGCAGGCTCAGGGGAGACCTCCTCACTCTCTACAACTCCCTGACAGGAGGTTGTAGCCAGGTGGAGGTTGGTCTCTTCTCCCAAGCAGTTCTCAGTAAGACAAGAGGGAACGGTCTTAAGCTGGAAATTGGTTTCTACTTTCATGTTTCCTGGGAGTTTCTGATCAGGTGCCCAACAAACAGCTCTTAGGGGGGAAAAGCAGATTTTTAAGAAGGGAACTCGGTGTGAGACACACCCAAAAAATCCCAAAGACAGGGTGAACCATCCACAGCCATCCCAGGCATTTGTCTGCAGCTGAGGGGAGAGGGAAACATTGGCTTGAGTGCTGTGTCCAGCTCTGGGCCCTCAGCTCAGCAAGGCCATGGAGGGGCTGGAGCAGGAGCAGAGAAGAGCAGCCAGGCTGGGGAAGGGACTGGAGCACAAGTGCTGGGAGGAGAGGCTGAGGGAGCTGGGGGGGCTCAGCCTGGAGAGGAGGAGGCTCAGGGGAGACCTCCTCACTCTCTGCAACTCCCTGCCAGGAGGGGGGAGCCGGGGGGGGTCGGGCTCTGCTCCAGGGAACCAGCAGTAGGACAAGAGGGCTCGGCCTCCAGCTGTGCCAGGGCAGGCTCAGCTTGGCCATCGGGAAGGAATTTTTCCCCTGGAGAGGGATCAGCCCTTGGAATGGGCTGCCCAGGGAGGGGGTGGAGTCCCCGTCCCTGGAGGTGTTTCAGGACAGACTGGATGTGGCATCAGTGCCATGGGCTGGGAACCACGGCGGGGTTGGAACAAGGCTTGGACTGGAGGATCTTGGAGGGCTTTTCCAACCCTGCTGATTCTGTGATTCTGTGATTCCATGACAACATGGAATCAGTAATCTACGTCTCCTGTGTGCCCTTGAGAGGCCGACTCCGGCTTTCCGTGTTAATGTGCTTGTGAGATGTCACCTGGATTTTGGGCCTTTCCCGTATCATTTGATCTCAGATCCGCAGTGCAAATTGTCAAATACAAGGGGAGCTTTCCAGCCTTCAGGAAACTCCGAGGGGGAGTTTACACACTGCAGGGCATCTCCTGAATATTCCGACGGATTGGCATCATACGCGTACGTTCAATGCCGCGCTCCCGGGGTGATGGTTTTAATATCTCCCTAAAACACGGGAATCGAGGAGTTTGGGCCTCACTCGAGGCACGGATTTCTCTTGGCTCCGAGCTGAGGTTCACCACAGGACACACTGAAGTGCTCCATCGGGGCCGGTGTGTTGGTACCCGACATCTGACGCGCGAGAGGTCGGGGACGCCAACCAGGCACGGCGCAGATGCCGCTCCGCAGAACGTTCCCAGACAGCCTCCATCTGTCAGAGACAGCAACGCTCGCTCTCCATCGATAATTCACCCCCTTCCCTCCGCGTTCCCTGCGCTCCGGCCGGAATTCTGAATGTCAGGCAGCCCCTTGGACAGACAGGCGTCGCCTGCTTGGCATCCCCCGCTCTCGTGGCCCCGAGCCCCGCTGCCTTTGGCAACCGAGGAATCACCGTCCCTCCGTTGGATGATTTGGGGTTTTACGGCAAAAATCCCGGCTCTCCTTTAGGGACAGCTCATTCTCATTCCCGGCCGGAAGCCGGTGGGTGGTTGTGACAGTCGTACTTTGGTATCCAAATTCCAGCTAAGGAGGGCCAAACGTTTCGGACGGACCCGAGAAAAGCTCATGGGTAAACTACTGGGGTGGCTGAACCCCCACAATAGGATGTTGCTGCATCTAATGGGGTGGTTGAACCCCCCAAAATAGGATGTTACTGCACCTATGGGGTGGCTGAATCCCCAAAATACCCAAAATAGGATGTTGCTGCATCTAATGGGGTGGCTGAATCCCCAAAATACCCAAAATAGGATGTTACTGCTCCTAATGGGGTGGCTGAACACCCCAAAATACCCAAAAGAGGGTGTTACTGCACCTAATGGGGTGGCTGAATACCCAAAATAAGATGTTGCTGCACCTAATGGGGTGGCTGAACCCCCCAAAATACCCAAAATAGGGTGTTACTGCACCTAATGGGGTGGCTGAACCCCCCAAAATACCCAAAATAGGGTGTTACTGCACCTAATGGGGTGGCTGAACCCCCCAAAATACCCAAAATAGGATGTTGCTGCATCTAATGGGGTGGCTGAATACCTAAAATAGGATGTTGCTGCATTTAATGGGGTGGCTGAATCCCCAAAATCCCCAAAATCAGATGTTACTGCACCTAATGGGGTGGCTGAATCCCCAAAATAGGATGTTACTGCATCTAATGGGGTGTTTGAATACCCAAAATTGGATGTTACTGCATCCCCTGGGGGGGGTTGAATCCCAAAATTGGATGTTACTGCATCCACTGGGGTGGCTGAATCCCCAAAATACCCAAAATTGGATGTTACTGCATCCACTGGGGGGGGTTGAATCCCAAAATTGGATGTTACTGCATCCACTGGGGTGGCTGAATCCCAAAAACGAGCTGAAGAAGAAGGAAAGGGGAGCAGGGGGAGGCAAGAAGATGACGTGGAGTTATCCCTCCGTGGGTCAGAAGCTGCTTCACCGTCCCCATGTGCAGCAAGTGACTCCGTGGAGCCTCCCAGGCTTTGGATCAATCCAAAAGTCTTTGCAGCCTTTCGGTGCTTTAAAGGGAATTAATAAAAAAGAGGGAGGGTGACTTTATACACGGGCAGGCAGGGATAGGACAAGGGGGAGTGTTTTAAATTCACAGAGGGAGGATTTAGGTTCGATGTCAAGAGGAATTTAGATGTTGTGAGGGTGGGCACAGGTTGCCCAGAGAAGCTGTGGCTGCCCCTGGATCCCTGGAAGTGTCCAAGGCCGGGTTGGAGCAGCCTGGGATGGTGGAAGCTGTTGGGGTTGGAACTGGATGGGCTTTAAGGTGCCTTCCAACCCAAAATATTCCAAGATGCCAGAGCCAGGAGACTGGGCTCACACTCTCCTGGGAGAAGGGAAGGTCCCCAGGTGCCCCCAGGAGCATCAGTCCCAACTTTCAGCATTTGAAACGTGGAAAGCCACTCCCTGAACTTCCTTAGGGGAAAATAAATCCGGGTGATGGCACGTGAGAGCTGTGGGTCGTACAGATCCCAGCAGCTGGAAGGACCTGCACGGCCCCAGGCGCTGACCTTCACCACAAGGTGAGGAACAAACTCCTGGTTCCTCAGCGGTGGAAATCCTGATCTAGGGACACTGATAAGGACACGTGGCCTGGCAAAAGGACTCACTGCCAGCCTTGAGTTGGCCAAAAAACTCCCAAACCAGACCAGAAGTCACCGAATTAAGGATTTTGGTGATTAAAGAGTAGTTAAGTGCAGAGGGAAATGGAGGAATGTGTCTCAACCTGCCAAAACACAAGTGCCCAGTGCGACCACTTCAGCCCCATGGTCACCACTAAACGTTGTCCCCAGGAGCCACATCCACACCTCGAACACTTGCAGGGATGGTGACTCCACCACTGCCCTGGGCAGCCTCTTACAACCCCTTCCATGGAAAAAAAAACTCCTAGTAACCAACCTAAACCCCTCCTGAGTGACTTAAAGGAGCTGGAACACTGTCCCTGCTGTGGTTCCTGGGCTACCCCTGAACCCTGATGTTGAGATCCCTGCTCTGCTCCGAAGTTCTGTCACGGATTGACCCCCGTTGATCCTCTCACTTGTGCTGTTTCTGTCCTCTGCTCATTTTCCCGCTTCCCTTCCCACCAGGAATTGGCCCTGGGCCACGGCTCTCACCTTGGAAGCCCCTCTCCCACGGCTGGCTGTGTCCTCACCTGTCCCCCAGGGAGGGCACACCCCTCTTTTACTCGCTCCCAGCCACGCCCTGCCTGCTCCAAGGAAAACATTCCTGAATCCAGGATGCCGCTGCATCAGCAGATCGAAATGCTTCGCTCTGGGCTCAATTTAATTATCACAGAATCAAATTAAGAGAGAAAGGGAGAAAATAGTGGAGTGCAGAGCAGAGAGAAGTGATGAGCAGTGACTCCAACATGTCTCACAGCCCCAGGATCCGTTATTCCGGAGCGGAGAGCGGGGTATGGAGCATCTGCAGCTTTGCAGTTTCTAATCAGATCTGACTGACAGGGCAAACCAATCTGCTGCTGAAGGACTCACATGTGTCTTCTCTGTCTGTGGGGCTTGTGCAGGAAAGGCTGAGCCTGCTGGGAAAAAGGCAGGACGTGTTTCTAATTGCTTCCATTCGCAGGTTGGAGCCAGGCAACAGAGATGCTGACACTCACGGAACCACAGAATCCACTGGCTTGGAAAAGCCCTCTGAGATCCTCCAGTCCAAGCCTCGCTCCAACCCCACCTTGTCACCCAGCCCATGGCCCTGATGCCACATCCAGTCTGTCCTTAAACACCTCCAGGGACGGGGACTCCACCCCCTCCCTGGGCAGCCCATTCCAAGGGCTGATCACCCTCTTTGGAAAGAATTTCTTTCTAATATCCAACCTAAACCTGCCCTGGCACAGCTGGAGAATTCCTTCCTAATCTCCCATCTCTCCCTGCCCTCTGGCACTGGGAAGCCATTCCCTGTGTCCTGTCCCTCCAGGCCTTGTCCCCAGTCCCTCTCCAGCTCTCCCAGAATGCCTTCAGGCTCTGGAAGGGGCTCTCAGGTCTCCCACCTGTTTGCAGCAGCTTTACTAAGTTCAAGTCCATTTTAGACTCAATAAAATCAATCAAGTAGATTCTATTGAAACCACAAATGGTGATTAATTAGCAGGTGATCCCCGATGGTTTGATGTGGGTTTGACAGCTCATTTCTCTGTGGGTGAGGATGGCACAGAATCACACGGGTTGGAAAGGACCTTTGAGATCAAGTCCAACCCTTGATCCACTCCCACTGCGGTTCCCAGCCCATGGCACTGATGCCACATCCAGTCTGCCCTTAAACACCTCCAGGGACAGAGAATCCACCCCCTCCCTGGGCAGCCCATTCCAAGGGCTGATCACCCTCTCTGGAAAGAATTTCTTTCTAATATCCAACCTAAACCTGCCCTGGCACAGCTGGAGGCCGAGCCCTCTTGTCCTACTGCTGGTTCCCTGGAGCAGAGCCCGACCCCTCCGGCTCCCCCCTCCTGGCAGGGAGTTGCAGAGAGTGAGGAGGTCTCCCCTGAGCCTCCTCCTCTCCAGGCTGAGCCCCCCCAGCTCCCTCAGCCTCTCCTCCCAGCACTTGTGCTCCAGTCCCTTCCCCAGCCTGGCTGCTCTTCTCTGCCCCTGCTCCAGCCCCTCCATGGCCTTGCTGAGCTGAGGGCCCAGAGCTGGACACGGCACTCAAGCCAACGTTTCCCTCTCCCTCAGCTGCAGACAAATGCCTGGGATGGCTGTGGGTGGTTCACCCTGTCTTTGGGATTTTTTTGGGTGTGTCTCACACCAAGTTCCCTTCTTAAAAATCTGCTTTTCCCCTTTAAGAGCTGTTTGTTGGGCACCTGATCAGAAGCTCCCAGGAAATATGGAAGTAGAAAGCAATTTCTAGCCCAAATAGGAGTCCCAAGCAGGTTGTGGGAGAGCTCAGACATGAGAGTTCACATTCACTCCCGGGGGGATTTATTCCCATGGGAAGATTCTGATCACACGGGGGGTTGGTCTCTTCTCCCAAGTAAACAGAACAAGAGGCCTCCGGTTTCCAACAGGCCTCAAGTTGTGCCAGGGGAGATTTAGGTTGAATATTAGGGAAAATTTCTTCCCCAAAAAGGTTGTCACAGGCTGCCCAGGGCAGCGGTGGAGTCTCCTTTTCTGGAGGGACTTAACAGCCCTGTGGATATGGCACTTGGGGACATGGGGCAGTGGTGGCCAGTGCTGAGGGAACTTGGTATCAAGAGGGCTTTTCCAACATAAAAAATTCCAGCCACTGAAGGCCATCCATGTGCTGTAGGTGCCACTCTTCGCTATTCCAAAGCAAAAAAAAAACCCTTAAACTGAGCAAAACCAAGGGAAATCCCTCTCCTTCCTCACTTGGACTTCCATGGGATCAACACTTCCATCCCTGCACTGCTGCCTCAGTGTCTCCAGCACAGCCATGTGTGAGGCTTGATGTGATTTCCTGAACATATGGAAGTGCAGGGGACCAGGACAAGCTCCTTGGACTGGACTGGACTGGACGAAGAGAAGAGAAGAGAAGAGAAGAGAAGAGAAGAGAAGAGAAGAGAAGAGAAGAGAAGAGAAGAGAAGAGAAGAGAAGAGAAGAGAAGAGAAGAGAAGAGAAGAGAAGAGAAGAGAAGAGAAGAGAAAAGAAGAGAAAAGAAGAGAAAAGAAGAGAAAAGAAGAGAAAAGAAGAGAAAAGAAGAGAAAAGAAGAGAAAAGAAGAGAAAAGAAGAGAAAAAGATAAAATAGAGGAACTAGAGTGAGTACAGAGAAGAAGGACACTTTTATCCACCTGCTTCTAAAATTACATTTCTTTCCATATGCTTCCTCTTGGAAGTGAAGGAGACTTGGCAGCAACACCAGCTGCCCACATCCCAGATTTTTCCCAACACTGACCTTTCCACAGCCTTGCAGGTGTCCCAGTGAGCTTTCCCTTGCTCCCCAGAGGTGCAAGGCAGCACACCGAGGCCCTGAGCGAGGGGCTGGAGCGATCCCTAGAGGAGCAGAGGGTCGTGGAGATCGAGGGGAAGCCACCAAATCACAGCAAAACTCCACGCAAAAGGATCCTGGAAACAAAAATTCCACCCCCATTCCCAGAAGAAGTGCTGANAAGAAGAGAAAAGAGAAGAGACATGCTGGAATGTTCCTTTGGAAGTTTGAAAGCCAGCAGGCAAATAAATGCTCTTTGTGCACACAAAGCCTGCCCAGACCCTTCCTGCTCAGAGCCAGTGGTGTATCACAGGTGCTTTATGCTTTATGTGGACCTGGAAATGAGCTTCCAGACTCACCTTCACATTTCTCCAGCATGGAAAAGCCTGTGTGAACCCAGGCAGAGTCTGGACACCGTGGTGGGGCTGGGGTTTGATGTCCTGACCAGACTCAAGACCTGATCTCCAAACTCTGCAGCCTGTGGAGCTGCTGGGAGAGCCCTGTGGCCTCTTCCCAGCCCACGTATTTCATGTTAAAAAGGAAATTCAGGGAGAGACTGAAATTCAGGGAGAGATTGAACCCCCTCCCTGCGTGGGATGGACGCCCAAGGCTGGAAGTTGGTGTCCTACCTGGGTTTCCCAGGGAATCAGAGCCCATTGTGAGCTCACCCACCCCACTGCTGACCAAGCACCGCTTGGTTTTGCTCCGTATTTCTGCTGCCACCACCCACATCCCAAATCCTGTGCAGTCAAATAAACCAAACACTAATAAACACCCTGATTTCCCACAGCCACCACGGGACCGACACCCGGGACGTGCCTTCAAAACCTGCTCTGCAACAAAAACCAACGCCCAGCCACGTCCCACGGACCTGGAGAAACAACACGATCCAACCCCAGCCCGGACAGGCCGAGCTTCCCAAACTTAGACCTCGTCTTAAAGCTGTGACCGGTGGCAAAGTATCGTCACGGAGGCCAAAGTCACTAAAGGCAGAAAATAAGGAGGAAAAACTTCCAACAAGAAAAATCCCTTCCCTTTAATTACCATTAGCAATGCAGCATGACAGAGGGAGATAAACACACATGCACCTCCACAAATAAGGAGCTTGGGAACACAAAGTAATTACTTTGATTTTTCTTTTCTCTCTCTTTTTTTTTTTTATTATTATTTTTACTTTCCCCCACCGACATTCAGAAACTTATTAGTCTCCAGAAAGCACATATCAGCAAAGGCCTGTCACCTCGGGGATAAATGAGGGATTTGTTTGTAATTCGTTTCCCAGCAGAATCTATCCCGACGTTTTTTAATGCACAGGAGGAATGTGCTCTGGCCAAGTCTAACAGTCAACAAAAAAAAAAACCCCAAAGACTTAAAAAATGTTTATTCCCACCTTCCCCCAGCTCGTGTCCCTGGAAATGGGAACGCTGAGAAGTTCGACTCCATTGATTGTTTCACTAAACACACCAAGAAAAGTCAATGGAGCCTCTCGGTTTTTCGGTCCATTTCCAGTTTAGGAGAATTGAATTAATCTCTTTAACTCGGAGCAGCTCCGAACACCCATGTTCAGGCACCGAAAATCGTTACAGAGGCCACTAAAACCCTCGCTTTTAAAGGTTACAGAGCGGAGATTAAAAGAGCCTCAGGGAAGAACCGAAATGCCTGAGCACAATAAAACACGGAGGCAGCACCGGAAAGCCTGGGCAGGACCGGCACCTTCCAGAACACACGGATATTTTCAGATGGTTCCTCTGCTACACGGAGAAATTCCAGTGGAAAGTGGGTGCTACGTGACTTGTGCATTTGGACATCAGGGATGTGGGAGCTGCCAAGTTAATTCAGCCCCCTAGTCCAGGTGTAAAGCCCTACTGAGGGGGCTTAAGGGTGGATCTGCCCACCTGCAAAGTCATCCCCTCACCCCAGACAGCCATGGAATCATAGAATCACAGAATCATAGAGTCAGACAGGTTGGAAAGGACCTCGGAGATCATCAAGTCCAATCCTTGATCCAACCCCACCGCGGTTCCCAGACTATGGCACTCAGTGCCACGTCCAGCCTCCGCTTAAACACCTCCAGGGATGGAGAATCCACCACTTCCCTGGGCAACCCATTCCAGTGGCTGATCCCCCTCTCTGGAAAGAATTTCTTTCTAATATCCAACCTAAACCTGCCCTGGCACAGCTGGAGGCCGAGCCCTCTTGTCCCACTGCTGGTTCCTGGGAGAAGAGACCAACCCCCACCTGGCTACAACCTCCTGGCAGGGAGTTGTAGAGAGCGATGAGGTCTCCCCTGAGCCTCCTCCTCTCCAGGCTGAGCCCCCCCAGCTCCCTCAGCCTCTCCTCCCAGCACTTGTGCTCCAGTCCCTTCCCCAGCCTCGCTGCTCTTCTCTGGAGGGGCCCAGCAACTGATCTGCCAGGGATAATTCCACCTGAGCAGGTCCCCTCTGCTCCCTGATCCTCGTGAGGAAGCCACAGGCACTCCCAGGAGGTGACTCCTCAAGGGTCCCTTCATCTCCGTTCAAAGAAAATTTAAACCAATTCTGAGAAATCACACCCTAAAATCGTCCCCACTTCTCACTGTGATGGGAACAAAGGGCAACCAGTTCCGATGGAGACATGGCTGTGGTGGACCTCTGGTTATAGAGCAAGTATTCCAACCCTGGAAGCGTCCCAGGCCAGGCTGGATGGGGCTTGGAGCAGCCTGGGCTAGTGGAAGGTGTCCCTGCCCGTGGCAGGGGGTGGCACTGGATGATCTGTGAAGTCCCTTCCATCCTAAATCATTCCGTGATCCATCAGCTCAATGAGTCAACGCTTGTACCTGAGAGTTAAACTCAGGCCTAAACACTTCCTGGACTTGCATGTTCTTGGGGCTCTTTGGCTACAAAGCCAAGAAATTCCCTCCTTAAGGAATTTGAACACACCAACGGGGGGGGAGTGATGTGCTCTCACCACTCAGGGGTCCACCCACTTTCTTTCCACCTCCACGCGCTCAAGTGCTCCCGTTACACGAAAATTACTTAAGGACGACCCCTAGAAATGTCATCCCCCAAGAGCGAAGTGCTTTGCTTCCCAACATCTGGTCTGTCACCACCAGGGGCATTCTGGAGCTTTTTCCTAATGTGAGAAGCAGCAGCAGGGAAGGCATTTCCCAGACACAGGCAGTGAATGAGAAATCTGCTGCTCAGCAAAGCTGAGGACTAAAATTATCCGTCTTAGGCTGGTGTGAGGCCAAATGGCCCAAGGACGGTGTGGGAAGAGCAGTGACTTCTTGCACCTTGAGCAAGTCCCTTCTTCAGCCCTGATGCCTCATCCCAATTTCAGACCAAGCTCCATTTTCAGGACCATCACCATTCCAGAGCTCATCTCCCTGTTTGTTCCCTCTCCCCCAGCTGTGCCAGCACAGCTGTTTGCAAGGCCCGCTGTGAAGCAGAGCAGGGAGCTGATCCTGCCAAAACCAGGGAAAAAGCTGATGCCACCCCCCCCAAAAAACAGCCCTTTCCCCCAAAGCTGGATCGTTTCCCTGCTCTAATTTACTGCGTCACAGCAGGAGCTGCTGTGAGGAGAAAGGGAAGGAGGTGTTTGCTGAGGCATCAGCATCGTGGGATAGTCCAAACTCGGAGGCTTCCGGGCTGGACGGTGCTTTTCTCCCGACTGACGATGTGCTGGAAGAGCTGCTGAGCTTTTGTCAGGCACTGGTAATGCTTTTCGGGTTGCAAATCAACTACAGCATGTTTTGGAGGTGCTTTTCCAGATCAGGCAGATAAAGCATCGAGTGTTGTCCTGGGAAGGAGGAGTATTTGGGAGCAGCCCCGAGGAGAACTTGGGGAATAAGAAGCTGGAGATGCCCCAGCCCAGAACCCCCCGTGCCCGGGGCTGATCCCACAGCGGGGGCAGCAGGGGAGGGGATTCTGCCCCTCTGCCCTCTCAGGTGAGACCCCCCTGCAGAGCTGCTCCCGCCCTGGGGAACAGCACAGGGAGGACGTGGAGCTGCTGGAGAGAGTCCAGAGGAGGCCCCGGAGCTGCTGCCAGGGCTGGAGCCCCTCTGCTCTGGAGCCAGGCTGGGAGAGCTGGGAATGTTCCCCTGGAGAAGAGAAGGCTCCAGGGAGAGCTGAGAGCCCCTTGCAGGGCCTAAAGGGGCTCCAGGAGAGCTGGAGAGGGACTGGGGACAAGGCCTGGAGGGACAGGACCCAGGGAATGGCTTCCCAGTGCCAGAGGGCAGGGACAGATGGGAGATTGGGAAGGAATTGCTGGCTGGGAGGGTGGGGAGGCCCTGGCCCAGGTTGCCCAGAGGAGCTGTGGTTGCCCCTGGAATTGTCCAAGGCCGGGTTGGAAGGGCCTTGGAGCAACCTGGGATAGTGGAAGAAGTGCAGATTTTTCCTTCCCCAAAAGGGTTGTCCAGCCCTGGCACAGGATGGAGTCCCCATCCCTGGAGGGATTTAAAAGCCACGTGGGATGTGGCACTTGGGGACATGGGTCAGTGGTGGCCAGTGCTGGGACTTGATGGTCTTAGAGGGCTTTTCCAAGGTAAACAATTCCACGATATACTGGATTGTAGAAAGCAGGGAGAGACCCCAAAAGTGCTCCATGAAATGCAGCCAGGGCATAAATCGGTGTTGTACTAAAACTCGTGGCAGCTGAGGATTTAATTGGAAATTCAAATACCCAGATGGGTAGTTGGTTCCATGGAATTTTACTGAGTCCATAACAGGGCAATTCTTCGGGATCCAGCAGCACCCGTGTGGTGAAGGATCAAACAGGGACCCCCTGGTCCCCCAAATCACACTGGGGAAGCAAAAGCACGAAGGGGAGGGGGAGGGCATCAAGCTGAGGGGTGGTTTTTAATCCTCTGTGGTTGGGATTTTTGGTTAATGCAGTGAAACCACTAATTACAGCTAATTAAACCTGCACTGAGATCAAAGCTCAGTGGAAACTACAGGGGGGAGCAAACAAGAGAGGAAAGAAAGGCAAAGAAAATAGGGATTTTGTTGCAACCAAGTCCTTAATTGAAAACCAAAGCAGCTTTGTTAATTAAAAGCAGCAAACCCAAAATGAGGGCAGACTCCAGACACGGAGTCCAGGGCTGGGATGGAGATAACACGTCCTTCCCTGTCAGCAAAGAGAAGCTTTTCTCCTGGAGCTGCTCTGCTTCTGGCTCCTCTGTAGGGAAAGGGCTTCCTGGGATCCAGACTGCCCAGATTTGGGGGATTCTACCTTGCGGGGGGATAAAGTGGGACAATGAGAGTGCCCTGACTGTTTTACTCAGGCAACGTGGGTTTTATTCAAATTAACCGAACTGAAACACCCCAAATTTCGTCCTGGCTCCAGTGCAGTCCCAAGGGAGAACGTCTGAGATGCTTCTCACACCCAGTTCTGACCCACAGGCAGCCGAGGAGCATCACAGGAGCACTGCAGACAGGGCACCTGGGTGAGGAGCTCTTGGACCTCGTGGTCCCCACACACAAATCGAGCACCAAGGACAGCACCAGAGGAAGGTTCCCTCCACCAGCCACAGCCCTGGCCAACCTGGGCACTAAACAGCAAACACATCCCGCTGCTTTTGCATTTATCAAGAGTAAAATTGGGAAGAGAAACGGTATTTGGCAATGAAAAAGTCCTATTTTAGAGGACTGGGATGTCCAAGGGCTTCCCTTTTCCCTCAGCAGCTCCCAGTAGATGGCAGCGTGTTATTGCAGATTCTTCCTGCCTGGAACAGCATCAGAAAACGGGCAGAAAACTCCCCCATCCCTAAAAATCCTCTGTCTGCCAATCAGAGCAGGAGAAGGACCCGGAATGCTGAGGATCCCAACCACAACTGTGCCCTGAAATAAAGCACCCCCCGAATTCCTGCTGCTGCAGCTCAGACACTGCTCCCAAGGGTGTTCTTCATGAGTTCAGACACTTCCCAGTGGTGTTTTCCAGTTTTCCCCATGTGGGAATCAGAGCTGGATGGGACAACTCTGCCACATCCATGGATGTCTGAGCTGGCACTGGGAACTGTAGCACGAGGACATCTCTGTCTCTTGGCACTAACCCTAAACCTGAGGGTCAGGCCTTAAACCTGAGGGTCAGGCCTTAAACCTGAGGGTCAGGTACTAAACCTGAGGCACAGGCCCCAAACACGATAATCAGGCCCTAAACTTGACAGTCAGTTCCTAAACCTGAGGGTCAGGCCTCAAACATGAGGCTCAGGCCCCAAACCTGAGAGTCAGATCCAAAACCTGAGGGTCAGTTCCTAAACCTTAGGATCAGGCCCCAAACCTGGGAGTCAGACCCTAAATCTGAGGGTGATCAGGCCCTAAACCTGAGGGTCAGGCCCCAAACCTGGGAGTCAGATCTTAAAACTGAGGGTCAGGCCCTAAATCTCAGGGTCAGGCCCTAAATCTGAGGGTCAGCCCTTAAACCTGAGGGTCAGGCCCAAAAACTGAGGGTCAGGCCCTAAAACTGAGGGTCTCTCTCTGCTGCTGTGATTCACTCAGATATTAAAAATAAAATCAGGGTGCAGACCAGGTACCAGAGCAGAGCTGAAGCAGATCCACTGCTTCCCAACCCCACACTGGTCTTTCCCACCACAGACTGGTTTGAAAGAAAGCTCAATCTCCATCCTAAACTTTCACAGGATCACTGAATCATGGAATGGTTTAGGTTGGAGGGGACCTTAAGGATCATCCGATTCCAACCCCCTGCCATGGGCAGGGACACCTTCTATTAGACGGTGGGTGTCTCTGGGGGAGCACAAGGCAGAGGAACAAGGTCAGAGCAGCAGCTGCAGTTGAATTTTTAGGTCATTCCCTTTGGAATGACTAAAATTCAAGCAGCCCCTTGTACACGTTTGGTCACAGGATCTGAACTACATCTCAAGGAGGACATGGAGGGGCTGGAGCGTGTCCAGGGAAGGGTCTGGAGCAGCAGCAGGGGCTGGGGGGGCTCAGCCTGGAGCAAAGGAGGCTCAGGGGGGACCTTGTGGCTCTGCAAGTCCCTGACAGGAGGGGAGAGCTGGGGGGGTCGGGCTCTGCTCCTAGGGAACAGGGACAGGAGGAGAGGGAACGGCCTCAGGCTGTGCCAGGGGAGGGTCAAATTGGATATTAGGAGAAATTTCCTCCTGGAAAGGGTGGTGAGGCCTTGGCAGGGGCTGCCCAGGGAGGTTTGGAGTCCCCAGCCCTGGAGGTGTCCCAGGAAGGCCTGGCCGTGGCACTCAGTGCTCTGGGCTGGGGGACAGGGTGGACATTGGGAACAGGGTGGGCTTGAGGATCTCTGAGGTCTTTCCCAGCTTCAATGATCCCAGGATTCTGGCTTATTGCTGGCCAGACTCAGAACAACTGGTGTGCTGATGCCTTCTACTCACACCTTCCCACTGGGGACTGAGTCCTCTGGAGGGGTTGGGATCCACCAGCAGTGACAGCGCAGGTGCCACATCTCCTGTGGGGAACGTGGTCAGGGCCAATGACCCTGGGAATGTCTTCAACAGCAGGAAAGGATTCAGGACAAGGAAAGCTCCAACCTCTGGGTGACTCTGCTGTCACCACCTAAGGGGTGGGTGGAGCTCACTGAGATCCAGGTACAAGCAGCACCGCTCAGAAACCTTCATCTCAGAGGTCAGAATGTCACATGTCACATAAAATGTTCACATTTCATCACTGGTCTCTCCCTTCCCTTTGAAACCACCTCAATAACCTTCCAAAACAGGGTGGTTTTAGCACGGTTGGATGTCTGAGAAAGTTATTTTTTTCAATGAAGAGCTGAGAATGGAATGGTATTTTATTTAAAGGCAGGTCTGAAACAGAAACCTCACCCTTTTTTACTACCTCGGATGAGATCTTTGCACAAAGATGCGACAGTAATTTTGGGTAGGGATAAAGGGGAGTAGGAAAGAGGGCACGAGGGAAAAGCCTTGAATAGGAATTCAAATTTGAAGCTGAATTTATCCCTCTAATGCCATAAATCCAATTCTGGGTGCGAAACTTCGGAAATCTGGAGGCATTTGGAAGTCGTGGCCAGTCCCAGACTTCGCAGCACATGCCTGGGTATTACACACAGGGAGAAAATCCTGCTTTTTCTTTAATAAAGCAGTGGATGCCCTAATGACCAACCACATTTCTGTGGCCCAGATACTGAACGCACACACGTAAGCCAAAAACCTATTAATGTTTGCAGGAAATTTAGCAAATGCCACAAATCCTTTGTGACGCCTCAGCAGCCAGAGCCAGCCTGTTTCACCTCGTTCTCCTGGTGGAAAAAAACTCCTTCCTGGAGCTCACACGACTTGGCAATTTATTTATTTGTTTTGTTTTCCAGTGGAAATGTGCTCCAGCTCTGCCTCGTGGTGCTCTGCTGAGACTTTCCCTGCCTTGAACCGAGAAGCTCGAAGCAAAACTCATTTGAAACCCATTTTCCCCCTTACCATGGTGATATTCCCAAAGCTCCAAATGTTGCTGTTGTCACCTGCAGGTTACAGAGCTGGTGAAAAATGGGGTTTGAACGGCAAAAGCCTCACCAGAACCAACAAGTTTTAGCTGGGTTAAGTTTTGCTGTGAATCCTCCGTGTGATTTTGGTTTCAGAGGAGAAAGGTCTTCCCCCTCCAGCTTCCCTGGTTGGAGTTTCTACTGCCAAAGTCACTGAGCAGAGAAGAAAGGGGATGCCCAGTGCTCTCTGATCCCTTAAAAAGCCTGGATGATGATATCCAAAGTGAAAAATAAAACCAAAATCAAAGGCAGGACACCCAGAAAAGTCTTAAAAATCCTCTGGTCCTTTATCAAATGGTTTATCTTTCCTATAAACTCAAGCACATCAGACTTCAAATATGTTCACTTGCAAGAAAAGACCACACAGGACCTGTCCCAGAATTCAGATTTAATGTCTGAAAGGGACTGTGTGAAGAGTGATGTGTTGATTGTTAATTGGGGCTAATTGATCATAGAATCATGGAATCAGACAGGTTGGAAAGGACCTCTGAGATCATCAACTCCAACCCTTGATCCAACCCCACCGTGGTTCCCAGACTATGGCACTCAGTGCCACGTCCAGTCTCAGCTTAAACACCTCCAGGGATGGAGAATCCACCACTTCCCTGGGCAGCCCATTCCAATGGCTGATCCCTCTCCAGGGGAAAAATTCCTTCCCGATGGCCAAGCTGAGCCTGCCCTGGCACAGCTGGAGGCCGAGCCCTCTTGTCCTACTGCTGGTTCCTGGAGCAGAGCCCGACCCCCCCCAGCTCCCCCCTCCTGGCAGGGAGTTGCAGAGAGTGAGGAGGTCTCCCCTGAGCCTCCTCCTCTCCAGGCTGAGCCCCCCCAGCTCCCTCAGCCTCTCCTCCCAGCACTTGTGCTCCAGTCCCTTCCCCAGCCTGGCTGCTCTTCTCTGCCCCTGCTCCAGCCCCTCCATGGCCTTGCTGAGCTGAGGGCCCAGAGCTGGACACGGCACTCCAGGGGTGGCCTCCCCAGCGCTGAGTCCAGGGGCACAAGCCCTGCCCTGCTCCTGCTGCCACACTGCTCCTGAGCCAGCCCAGCAGCCAGCGGCCCTCTTGGCCCCCTGGGCACACTCGGGCTCCTCTTCAGCTCCCTGCCCATCCCAACTCCCAGCTCCCTTCCTGCCTGGCTGCTCTCCAGCCCCTCTGGGCCAGCCTGGACCTGCAGGGGCTTCTTGTGGCCCAAGGGCAGCACCCGGCCCTTGGCCTTGTGCAACCTCATCCCGATGGAATCAGCCCATGGATCCAGCCTGTCCAGGGCCCTCTGCAGAGCCCTCCTGCCTTCCAGCTGATCAACACTCCCCCCAGTTTGGGGTCAGCTGCAAATTTACTAATGGTGCATCTATCCCCTCATCTAAATCATCAATAAAGACATTAAACAGGGCTGGGCCCAGCACTGATCCCTGGGGACACCACTGGTGACGGATCCCAGCTGGATGCAGCTCCATCCCCATCACTCTCTGGGCCCGGCCCTCAGCCCGTTCCTAACCCAGCCCTGAGTGCCCCTGGCCAAGCCTTTTCCAGGATTATCCTGTGGGAGATGGTGTCAAAGGCTTTGTTGAAGTCCAGACAGACACATCCACAGCCTTCTCCTCATCCACCAGGCGCGTCCTCTGATCATAAAAGGAGATCAGGTTGGTCAGACAGGACCTGCCCTTCCTAAACCCGTGCTGGCTGGGTCTGATCCTTGAACCCTGAGTGTCTTGGACATAGAAATATCAAGGCAGGGTTGGAAACCTCCTCTCCCGTTCCGTCAGGATCACCCAGTTCCCTGGAGAAGGGAAGTAGGGAGGGAATTTATCCATCCCAGTCACCAGGAGGTGCGGGGGGAAGGACGAGCAGGTGGGTGGGGATTTCTCCAGCAGCTCTGCCACTGCTCCCGTCCATGAAATCGTCACTTGCCCTCCCTTCTGACCTTTAAAAAAAAGCAATACTGAGAGTTAAACCAGCACAGAGCATTTACAGAGTCCTGCATGAGCCGTCTCAGAGGGGGACAAAATGCTTTTATCCCACATTGATGTTGTTTTCTGCTTTCTGGGGGTGAAATGTTGTGTTTGCTTAACAGTCTGAACAGACCTCAGTCACTGGAGTACCCTGAGAACTTGCTCAGGTCATTGTGAATTCAGGGGAGCAGGGCAGGGTTTGGATGCACCAGGGCCTTGCTTATGGAAAAGAACGTGGATAATAAGAATTCAGGAGTTATCTGAAGGATAAAAAAATAAAACACGCTCTCTAGATCATGCCCTAAAAGAAAGAGGGAAGCGATGCCATAAAAGCTAAAATGTTGATGAATTTAAATGATGGGAAGAATTCTGCACCCCAGGGACCACAAAAGATGCTGTAGCCAGCTGGGAATTGGGCTCTTCTCCCAAGGAACGAGGGACAGGACAAGAGGAAAAGGCCTCAAGTTGTGCCAGAGGGGGGTTAGATTGGATATCAGGGAAAAGCTCTTCATGGAAAGGGTGGTCAGGCACTGGACCTGGAGGGATTTCAAAGCCCTGTGGATGTGGCACTTGGGGACATGGGGCAATGGTGGCCTTGGCAGCACTGGGGAATGGTTGGCTTGGATCTCAGAGGTCTTTTCCAACATAAAGGGTTCCATGATGCAGCTCAGGTGTCTCTTCTGAGCTGCACAGCTCTCGCTGATGGTCCCCAGCAGCTCCAACGCGCAGGAGAAACTCTGTTGCTGTGTGACTGGTCTGTGTTTGATGCTGTGAAAGCTCCTGGTCTTCACCCAGCCAGCAAGATCAGGAGTTGGGAACACGCCACCTCCTCACCCTTCCCCTCAAACTCCACATCAAACTGTGCAGAGTCAGAGCTCCAGGGATATTCCACCTCTCCGGCAGCTCCTGGCCAGTGGGACATTATTTTGGGTGCCACTGGGCTGCCAGCACCTGCTCCAAGCTCTGTTCTGCCTGCCAAATAAATTAATTTAGCACCTCAACAGATCGGGGTGGGGGGAAAAAATCCATTTAAAAAAGGAGAGATTGAATTTGGGAAGTGTTTTCCTTGGAGAGTTTGTAATGGATCTTTCTCCCTCCACCTTCTCCAGGCCTCAGCGTTCATAACTTGCCCATGTTATTGTGGAGGAACTAATTCAATAATGGGATCATTCCCGTATGAGAGCCCAGTAAATGAGCTTCTCAGTCCCACACTTCCTCACCTGAGGGAGTCCAGCTCCATCTCCTGATTCAGTCTCCAAAAACCGCACGATGACACCAACTATTCCCAGCGTTTGTGGGGGGTCCCATCCAAGTGCCACACACAAAACTCCCCTGTTTGATCTACGTCCCTTCATTTGCAAGTTCCAGACTCTTCCTCTGGCTGTTTCTTGGGCTCAGCTGCTCATTCCTGAACCAGCTGCTGCCACGGAGGATCAGGAGGATCAACCAGTGCAGTTCCTCAGAGTCAGCACCCCCAGTCCAGGAGCAAACCCCTGCTGAGTGTTTGTTCTCCCCCATCTGCTTACTCCTCAATCCTCCTTTTGTGGCTAAATCACCAAAATGTGTGAGAAGCCTGCAGGGGGTCTGTCACATCCAGTTTGGGGTTCATTTTGCTCTTACTACCACTTCAAGATCAACAGAACTTGAAGTGAGACATCCCTTCAAGCCCACCTGCATCTGGCCACCCCGAGGTTCACAGACTCTGTTGCTGGGAGCTGCTAAAAGTGTCAGCCTTCAACCAACCAAAATATAACTTATCTGGGCAGGAATCCAAGCCCAAATTTCACCCACTTGGAGTTCAACCTACAGCCTATACCTAGAAGATAGATATCTTCTAGATACTCTATATTTAGAAGCTTTTCCTTGACTGGGTTTTGGTCTTAGGAGGAGCCCCAAGGGCAGACACTTTGGTGGAACCTCATGCCGAGCTCAGGTGATCCATGTTTGGACTCGATGACCTTGGAGGTCATTTCCAACCTTAACCATCCTCTGATTCTCTGGTTCCACGCCCCTCTGAACAACCAGGAGAAAGCAAACATTCCAGTCAACACTTGGATGTGCTGAAGTCGACGCTCATCCCGCGGTGAGACTTTGGGGAGGAGCTCCCTCTGCTCAGGTGGACGCCAAACCAACAGCAAACCCCACAGTAACAAACCCACCACGGGGGCTCTGGGCTCACCTGGCAAAGTCCAGGTCGGCCTCACGGGACATGGTGATGTTGGTCAGGTTCTGCTGGAGGATGAAGATGTTCCGACACATCTTCTTGATGCCGGACTCGCTGATGCGCTTGAAGTAGTGGGCGCCGTTGATGAGGATGCAGGAGATGAGGTGGCCCAACCCTGCCAGGGGGAGGAGGAAGGTATTTAGAGGCAATAATCCATCATAAAACCCAGGAATGGGCACTGTTGAGTGCACTGGAACAAGGGATAACTGGAAACAGCCCTGTGCGTTTTAGGAGGACTTCCCTCCACGTTCCCTTCTTCAGTAAAAATACAAAACTGCCCCAAAAATCTGAGTTGCAGAACCTCTGATATCTCCAGGGCACTTCCAGATTTAGTGCTCCAAGGCACTTCAGGCTTCGCAGAACGTCCCTTTCCATCCCTCTGACTGGGCAAAGCACTGGAGCACTGCAGCTCCTAGAAGATCACAGTGTTTTAATCTGTTTTCAGGGGTGGTGTTTTCCCTGCTAAACTCACGAGCTCCAGGAGCACAAACGAGCTGCACCCAATGCACTTGGTGCCCAACCTCTCTCTGATCAGTCTGGAACAGTTTCTCGTGTCTGACTGCTGTCCCTGCTGCTCAAGGACGCAGCTGGGTGCTGAGAGTCACAGCCACCCCCAAAATGATGGATCCGGTCCCGTCACATCACAACCAGCAAGAAGCTCAGCCTGATTCACTCCGTGCAGAGGTTTGGACAAGCCCAGGTGCCAATTAAAAGTCTGACTTAAGAATATATGTTCAGTTACTGGCAGCCAGCACGGGGTGTATGTACACCCCAAAACTGGGCTTAAGCGGTGCCTGTGTCTCATGAGCACGGGTAGGAATTTCAACCCCACGGCTCAGCAGGATGGGAATGGTCCCCATGGCTCTGTGTGAAGGTGCTTCCCTCTCCTCACACAGACGTGCGACACAGGAGCTGCAGGAGGGGCTCTACAGCGCGACGGTGACGTGTTTGCCACAGACTGACACAGCTCAGGAAACAGCTCAACCACAAATTCTCCGTCTGCAGCTACGTGGGAATGGGGGGGAATTACACAGACACCGCAAGCCTTGGGATCATGGAATCACAGAGTGGTTTGGATTGGAAGGGACTGCAGAGACCATCCAGTTCCAACCTTGACACTTTCCACTATCCCGGGTTGGTCCAGCCTGGCCTTGGACACTCCCAGGGATCCAGGGGCAGCCACAGCTTCTCTGGCAAATCCATTCCAGCCCCTCCCCACCCTGATAAACAGAAATTCCTTCCCAGTCTCCCATCTCTCCCTGCCCTCTGGTACTGGGAAGCCATTCCCTGTGTCCTGTCCCTCCATCCCTTGTCCCCAGTCCCTCTCCAGCTCTCCTGGAGCCCCTTTAGGCCCTGCAAGGGGCTCTCAGCTCTCCCTGGAGCCTTCTCTTCTCCAGGGGAACATTCTCAGCTCTTCCACCCCGTCAACCCCCCGTCTCCCACAGGGATCCCCCTTATCAACGTTCCATCGGTGCCAACAGCCCCACAATCCCCGGGAACGCCGTGGAGCTTTGGGATGGGGACGAAACCCCCTTTTTCTGACGGGTCCAAAGTGCTGTGGGCGGTGCCTGACCTTCGAAGATGTACTGGAACTTGTGCTGCTGGAGGCTGGCGCTCATGGCCTCCTCGATGGCGCTGATGTCCTTGTTGAGCCTCACCACCAGAGGGTCGTAGTCCATGCTCTCCACGTTGGCCACGATGGCATAGTTCCCTTGCTTGGCCAGAGGGATCAGGTAGTGGAAGCAATGAACCCTGCGAAGACAAGAGAAATATCACCGTGGGAAACCGGCCACGGGTTTGCAAAGTGCCGCTTCTTGTTTTCCTTCCGGCGTAAAAAACCCGATGGATTTATTTTAAAGAAAACTTTAAAAAAAAAACCACCCACCTTTCTTTAAAAATGCATTTAAAGGTAACCAACCTTAAGAACCGGGTGGTTATGCCTGAATTAAACACACCCTCCCCTTGTCATTGTCCCACCGTGAGAGGTGGAGACGACGGAGCCTCCGCTGCACATCCGGCCTCCCTCATCCCAGTGTCTTTTCCCAACCTCACACCGGCACTTCCATACCCATGATTCCACAACCTGATCTCCTTTTATGATCAGGTGACCTGCCTGGTGGATGAGGGGAAGGCTGTGGATGTGTCTGACTGGACTTCAGCAAAGCCTTGGACACCGTCTCCCATGATATACCCCTGGAAAAGCTGCAGCCCAGGGCTTGGCCAGGGGCACTCTGTGCTGGGTTAGGAACGGGCTGAGAGCTGGGCCCAGAGTGGTGGGGAACGGGGCTGCATCCAGCTGGGATCCGTCACCAGTGGTGTTCCCCAGGGATCAGGGCTGGGTCCAGCCCTGTTTAATGTCTTTATTGATGATTCAGATGAGGGGATTGGGTCCATCATTAGCAAATTTGCAGACGACACCAAATTGGGGGGAATGTTGATGTGCTGGAAGGCAGGAGGGCTCTACAGAGGGCCCTGGACAGGCTGGATCCATGGGCTGATTCCAACGGGATGAGGTTGCACAAGGCCAAGGGCCGGGTGCTGCCCTTGGGCCACAAGAAGCCCCTGCAGGTCCAGGCTGGCCCAGAGGGGCTGGAGAGCAGCCAGGCAGGAAGGGAGCTGGGAGTTGGGATGGGCAGGGAGCTGAAGAGGAGCCCGAGTGTGCCCAGGGGGCCAAGAGGGCCGCTGGCTGCTGGGCTGGCTCAGGAGCAGTGTGGCAGCAGGAGCAGGGCAGGGCTTGTGCCCCTGGACTCAGCGCTGGGGAGGCCACCCCTGGAGTGCCGTGTCCAGCTCTGGGCCCTCAGCTCAGCAAGGCCATGGAGGGGCTGGAGCAGGGGCAGAGAAGAGCAGCCAGGCTGGGGAAGGGACTGGAGCACAAGTGCTGGGAGGAGAGGCTGAGGGAGCTGGGGGGGCTCAGCCTGGAGAGGAGGAGGCTCAGGGGAGACCTCCTCACTCTCTGCAACTCCCTGCCAGGAGGGGGGAGCTGGGGGGGGGTCGGGCTCTGCTCCAGGAACCAGCAGTAGGACAAGAGGGCTCGGCCCCCAGCTGTGCCAGGGCAGGTTTAGGTTGGATATTAGAAAGAGATTCTCTATAGAGAGAGTGATCAGCCACTGGAATGGGCTGCCCAGGGAGGGGGTGGAGTCACCATCCCTGGAGGTGTTTAAGATGAGGCTGGACGTGGCACTGAGTGCCATGGTCCAGTAATCAGAGTGGGGTTGGATCAAGGGTTGGAGTTGATGATCTCAGAGGTCTCTTCCAACTCAGTTAATTCTGTGATTCTGTGATTCTATGAACTCCTCCTACATACCTTGAAGACCCCATAAGTGGCAGAAGGAGCAAGCCAGGGGATGTGAAATGATAATTAACGTGCCAAGGTTGTGCCTGTTCCCAAGTGTTCAACACTATTCCAAGTCTTTCCCGTTCACCTGCCTGGTAGAGCTGGAGGCAACGTGCCCTAAATCACCCCTCCACTGAAGGAGAAATTCTGTGCAGCCAAATCACCCCTCGGTGTCCTGCAAAAACCTGTAATTCAGCAATTTCACTCAAAACTACTGGAGAAGTGCCGTGTCAGCAAAATCCGCAGCAGAACTCCTTCTGCTTCCTGGAATTCTTGGGTTTTCACCCACATCGGTCAGTGGGGACAGGGCTGGGCTCTTCTTCCACCAGGGAAGGTTCAGGTTGGGTAATAGGGATAATTTCTTCCTGGAAAGGGCAGTGGTGGAGTCCCCATTCCTGGAGGGACTGAAAACATGTGGCACTTGGGAACACGGGGCAGTGGTGGCCTTGGCAGTGCTGGGGAGACGCTTGGATTTAAGGATTTTAAAGGTCTTTTCCAACCAAAATGACTCCATGACTCTCTGACTCTCAAATTCATCTGCCGGGGGGACAGAGCCAAATCCCAGCCTGAGTGAAATATCCCTGGAATTCAAAGCCTAACTCAGGATCAGCCCCCCCGAGGCAGGAGGTTCCCACCACAAACAGTGGGGTGCTTTACTTGGGGTGTGAAAAGCTGTGAGGGGTATTTTCCCTGGAAAATGTCCTGGATGTGGCCACCACAAGCGACTCCAATTCAGGACCATTCCAAGAGTCAAAGCATCTGTTTATTCTCTTCAGTGTCTGCTCCTGCCTAATTCCGTAACAGGCACTAAATAGCCTAAAATTCCGTGTTTCATTGTCAGAAAAGATGTTCCCATTGAGGCTGGACAGGGCTTGGAGCAACCTTGGGATAGTGGGAGATGTCCTTGCCCATGGCAGGGGGTGGAATTGGATGGACCTGAAGGTCCCTTCCAACCCAAACTGCTCTGTGATTCCATGATTCCAGGGAATGGTTAATGGTTAATGGTGTTCCCTAAACTGCACCTGCAGCAGCAGGAGGTGGGAAAAATTCCCAGGCTCTTCCCAAAGTGCCTGCTGAAAGCACAGGGATTCTGGGAGTGGATCCACACTGTGCTGGGCATGGAATGGCACAGATCCAGGATGGGAATGGTCCCCACGGCTCTGTGGGGAGTCATTTCCCCTTCCTTGGACAGACAGCGTGTGGGAATGGGAGAGAATTCCAGCAGAGGTACACAGGGACTGGGATTCTTCCCTCTCACTGCACAGTGATGGATACAGGGAACCTCCCACCTCTCTGGGGCTTTTCCTGCTTGTTGGCATCCCTGTTTTCCTGGATTCCATTTGCACACTGAGTTTTGCTTAACCCAGGAGCGATGAGAAGCCACAGAGGCCAGAACCACATTCCAACCAGTGCCCATTCCATGAATCCAGGTTATCTCAGGCCTCCAATCCTATCACAGCACGGCTGGAGGACTGCTCCATTTCCACACTTTTCCCAGTCTTTCCCTCCAACCCCTCCCATCCTCTGGGATGCCTGCAGATGACGGATGGCAGGCTGAAGGGCTGCTGACAAGAACTAACGTGGATTTTTTTGCAGTGCTGCACCTGACTCCCCCCGAGCTCTGCCTGCGTGCACAGGGACGCAGCACGGCTCGGGATGTGTCACAGGAGAACAAACTGATGATCCATCAAGTCTCTGCCATCGATTTGATGCTTCAGAGGAAAAGGGAAGCAACGAAAATCCACCTGGCCCATGCGGCGCATCGGGGAAAAAGCGTCTTCCCAGCCCCGGAGTGGACAGCTGGCAGCCTGAAGAAAGGCATTTGCTGCCTTTGATCTCTGCCTGTGAAGTCAGAGACTTCATGAAATTCTCCAGCCCTTTAAAAAAACAAAACAAAACAAAACAAAACAAAACAAAAAAAAGATCCAGCTGGTTGCCCAGTTCCTGCTACGGTTTGGAAAAGCGGGAAGAAAAGCTGCTGGTTGTGATCCGAAGAGCGGCGGCTCCTAAACGTGGAGCCTCCTGGCAGAGCATGGAAACGCCATCGTGCCTTTTTGTCAGGACAAAGACCCCCCAAAACCCACATTTTTCCTCATCTCTGACACATAAGCATGGAATCATGGAAAGGTTTGGGTTGGAAGGGACCGTAAGGATCATTTAGTTCCACCCCTGCCATGAGCAGGGACACCTTCCACTAGCCCAGGTTGCTCCAACCTGGCCTTGGACACTTCCAGGGATCCAGGGGCAGCCACAGCTTCTCTGGGCAACCTGTGCCAAGGCTTCACCACCTTTCCAGCCAGGAATTTCTCCCTAATCTAAACCTCTCTGCTAGTCAAGACACAGAACTCCCTCCCTGAGCAATTCCTGCCTCCCTCACACATTTGGCCCATCCCTGGTGATGTGATCTGGCACTTCCTGACTGGCCTTTGATGCTGCACCAGGCAAATTTATCCGTCTCTGATGCCATAACATGTACTCCGGACACATTCTTAACCCACAGGCTCCCAGGCTCGCCCACAAATCCCCAATTTAGGGTGTTTACCTGACTTCCAGGTGCAGAACCAGCAGGCAGCGATCGGCCATCTCCTGGAAAGACCTGGCCAGTTCACTCAGGGTTTGCAGGATCTGGTCGGATGCAGGGAGGTGTTCCATGCTGGAATGGCTGTCCTGGCCTGGAGACATGGCTGGAAAGAGAAGGTGGAACAGATTTGTGACGTCCTTCAGCAGCTTTACCATCCCCAGCATCCCATCTGCTCCCAGCCCAAACGCGTGCGTTCTCCGTGCCTTTGGCTGAGCAGTAACGGCTCTAAGTTGATATTTAACATCTACTATGAAGCACCAAAGTGCTTCTGCAATGGATTAAACTCCAAAGTGAGCCTGAGGGGGGTTAATCGGCCCCCAGGATACGTTTGCTTGGGAACAAATATTGCCCTGTGATGGGTATTTCTGTAGCTGCAGAATCCAGGCTCGTTCATCCTGCTGGAAAGAGCTGCTTGGGAGCCACAGCACAGCTCCAACAGGTGACAGGGTCCTTTTTTTGGTCACCACAGAACCCCCTCCCTGACCTCAGGTGAGTCTTTACCTGCTCCCATACCCTCAGAGGCACCTGGGAGGCTTTTTTTTTTGGGGGGGGGGGTGTTAATAAAACACAGCTTTCGGGCAGTGAAACAAAGGTGTGAGCTGGTCATGGAGCAACTGCTCCCTTCCCACTGAGACCCTAAAGCACCACTTGGGATTTATCCCAGCCCTGAGGGGTGTCAGTGCAGCTCTGACTCTGTAACCTCACCCCTGATATTTTATCCCCTTGTATTTAACCCTGAACCTCTTCCCCTGCAACCCAAAAGCTGCCCCTCAAGCAAGGAAGTGAATTCCCTAACAGGAATAACACTCTGTTACCTCACGTTCCACCCTAACTAGAGGAAACACATCCCAAATTCCCGGGTTCGAGGCCTTGCTCGGGCAGCACTTTAGGACTGACATGCTGCCCACGTGATTAGCAAGGTTTGGGATGGGGCTGGTTCCTCTTACACAGCTCCCACTTGAATTAAATAATGGGAATGCCAGGGACCTCCAGGATCAGCAAGTCCCATCCCCACAATCCCTGTGTCCCAGGGCCTGGAGGAGGAACTCGTGGGCCACATTAAAGCCCTGCTGGTTCCTCCCAGACATCACCTCTCTAACCGGGAAGTTAAAATTTGGGATCTGATTTCCCACCTCAAACTTGCTCGCTGATGTTTTACATTCGGTTCTTTACACGGCAACATTACTGTTTTCCTTATGGAAAACATAATGGAATCGGAGAATCATTAAGGCTGTTTTCCTTATGGAAAACATAAGGAAATCAGGGAATCAGTAGGGCTGGAAAAGCCCTCCAAGATCACAGAGTCAAACCATTCCCCAAGGCCACCACTGACCCCTGTCCCCAAGTGCCACATCCATGGGGCTTTGAAATCCCTCCAGGGATGGGGACTCCACCCCTGCCCTGGGCAGGACACCCCTTTCCATGAAGGAATTTTCCCTATAATCCAATCTAAACCTCCCCTAGCACAAATTCCCTCCTGTTGGTTCATTTTGGTGGAGGCTGATTTAGGTAAATGTCACTTGGGGTCGTTTGTGCAACCTGCTCTGGGAGAGGAACCTTCCCTGAGCTTTGGAGTTGCTCCTAACATTAAATTTTGCTCCTCAAGTTAAATCACATCCAGCCTGGAAAGAGGAAAAAAAAAAAAGGAGATAAAAACTCAAAATGTTTTCTTGCGTAAAACAAATTGAAACGGAGGTAAAAATACAAGCGAGAGTTGTACAAATAAAGGAGGGTGGCAAAGCCAGAGGGAAAGATTTCACTCAGGAAGTGCCTGAATGTGCCTCTAAGTGTTCTGGGAATTAAACCAGAGACAAGTGTGCATGGATGAAGCCATGGAAAATATGGAGAACTGGAAGTAAGGGATCTCTGATGCCCAGAGAAGCCGTGGCTCCCCCTGGATCCCTGGAAGCGTCCAAGGCCAGGTCGGAGCAAGCTGGGCTAGTGGAAGGTGTCCCTGCCCGTGGCAGAGAGTTGGAATGAGATGGTCTTTGAGGTCTTTCCAACCCCAACCATTCTGGGATGACCCCGTAAATTCACCTCCTTCAGCAGCTCCCGCAGGAACTCGGTGAGAAATCCACAGCCTGGCAAAATAATTAACTGGCCTGGAGTGTGAAAGAGGGAAATAAAGAGGGAAATGAGAGTGACAATCCCCAGGGGGAGTGGGAAGGACAAGGATTCCCCCTCCCCAGCACCCCCTGACACTTCTCCCAGCCTTTCTCTCCTCACTGAGCTCTATCCTGCAGAGAAAATGGAATTATCAGCGAGGGGGAGACGGGATTATTTACCCAACCTCTAATTTCCAGATAAGGGTGTTAAGAGGTGACTCTTGGAAGCTGCTTTGGAAGAGCTGTGACATCTCCAAGTGACACCAGTTTCCCTGGAGGGTGGCAGGACTCCTGGCTCAGGATCAGATCGAGGGATGCTCATCTGGTCACAGCAAGAAAGCAGCAACACCTCACCTTTATTATGCACGAAAAAGCCACCTACTTTGAACCAAAAAACCCCTGCATTTTGAGCAGCTTTTATCAGCCTGGAGATGGACTGGCTGCAAGAATCATCTCTCTTTAGCAGTGTCAGGGCTCTCGCTCCAGAGATTCTGCCCCAGAAGGCCTGGAGATGGATGGAGCCATCATCTGAAATGCAGGAGTCAGCTAATTCCTGCAGCACGCAGATACACATGCCATTTTTCTCCCCTCCAGAACTCATTTACAGCACTTTAAGTGAAGCTGTAATTATATTTGTCAGCGGAGATAAGAGGAGGAGGGAGACGGGGACAAGCTGCTCTTTATTTAAAGCCTGAAGTCCTTCTGGGTGTTCAGAGGAGGGTCAGGTGGGGGCTTGGGGAGGGATGCAGATGAATTTGTCCCGTGGACTTTCGCTTTTTGAGCTCCAAGGAAGCCTTTCAGAGCCCATCAGTTTTCCTCTGGACGTCCGGGAAGGACCATTTCACAGCCTCACAACGAGAAAAAAATCGCCCGTTTCTTAAAGTCTCGCCCAAGACAGTTTTCACTCCATCATCCTGGGCACAGAATGAGCTGGAGCAGCAAAAAAAAAATGATCAGAGTCTGAATTATTAAGGGGCCTGGAATAAAAAAATGTGATTTGGAGTTGGCTGTGGAGTTGGGCAGTTCTTTGGGCAGAGGGTGACGCTCTCCCGGGGCCGTCTGACCCACCACCCTCCGAGAAAAACGGAGAGAAGCAAAAAAACAGCAAAACCAGCAGAAAAACCTTGAAATACTGGGAAAAACCCCAGCAGATCAGCAGCCACCCACTTCTTATTCCCCTTCCTAACCCCTTGCCTCCCCCTCCATCCCTAATCCAAGCTGGACACGATCCCACCCGGCCAACACGTGGGGCGAGCGGTGGCCTCGCTCTGCTGGCCTTTATCACCTTGAGCCTGGATTAACTTGTCTGAGCGGAGCTTTCCATGCCGCTGGATAACACAGTTTTGCTTGGAATGTCTCCTGCCTTGCTGCAAGCACAGCCAGGTCACCCCTCCCCGGGGAACAGAAGCGTTTCATTCCGGCAAAGCAAGCGGAGAAAAACCAACGCGGCGCCCTCGCTGTCACCACTGATTTCAATCCTTCCGCCACTCAACGCTCTCCTGACAGGCTGTGCCTTGTAAATCCACAGATTTATGAATCTGTGAATCGCCAGAGCTCGGGAATATTAAACAAAATCTGCCTTGTGGCCCATAAACAACCCCCCGTAACCACTCAAGGGCCAAGTGACCACGGACAGATGGGAGGGATGGAATGGCACAAGGAGGGAAATCAATCCAAGGAGATGAGCTCCGAGCCTCAGGAATAAACCTCCAGCGTGCTCAGGCTTTACACAGCACTCCCTGCAGTCGCTGTAGGCTCAGAGAGGTATTTTACACCTTTACTGGGGGGGAAAACCCTATTTTTTTTTGGGAAAGAGGGGCTGTTTGAAACACTTGCTGTGCCCAACCGTGACATTAAAGGCCAGTTCACAGCTTCCTAAATTTTAATGCCTAGCTCCCTTCCACTCCAGAAGAGGGAACTCCAAAATAACTGCAAATATACACATGGAAAAGGGAATTTTTGATGGGTTATGTGTCAGCCTCTAGAGCTCAGGATTAACTCTTCGCCCTGCTGGAGACTTTCCTGGGGATCTCATGAACCACTTTCTCTTTCAGTGCTTTAGTTCCCAGTGTGGAAAACCTGGATAAGGTGCTTTTATCCATCACTCCCATTCAAGCTGACTCAGGGCTCCACGTCTCCTGTTCCTACAGGTTTTAGCACCACGAGGTGATGATGCCACCAGGAGACAAAACTACTAATTAAACACCTACAAAAAAAGGGGAATACCTGGTTATTCACAGGGAAAAGCTTTGGGTGAAGTTGGAAGAATTAGATAGGTGATTATGTGGGGGTTTTTTATAGGAGATAAAGTACGGTGAGTGCATCAAATTCAACATCAAGGGCTTATTTTGGGATGATTTCTGAAGCAAGACACGTTCCAGGAGATCTCTGCCTTCTGAACCCAAACAGCAGGAGGAAAACACTATGTTTTTAAATAAATCACTCTAAAAAAACCCCCACCTCTCATTCTGTTAAGCCACGATCTGTCACTCTGGGATGCAGCTGAGGAAAGGAATCCCAGAATCCCAGAATGTGCTGAGTGGGAAGGGCCCCACAAGGATCATGGAAGGGTCCCACAAGGATCATCGAGTCCAACTCTCAAGTGTGTTGGCTTCCTGCCAACTGTCCGAACCCACAGGGAAAACCTCCCCCTCCCTTCTTCCCTCAGGGCATACTTAAAAAACTACAGAATCTTAGGAGCCTGAAACCAACCGAATTATATCAAAATATCTATTTTTACATATATTACAGTTATATACAGTTAGAATACTATGTACAATATTAGGGACCCTGAACACAACCCCGAAGGGAAAGGGAAAAGGAAAAGGGAAAAAGGAAAAAAGGGGAAAACAGATATACCCAATCCAAACCCGGGAGCAAATAATAAAGAACTAGTAAAAGAAAAGTTTACTACCCTCTTTGAGATAGCAGAATCACACCAAATGACCGCCGGCACCCACCGCCTCCCAAGGCCTACTAGGCCTCACTAGGCCTCACCAGGCCTCACCAGGCCTCACTAGGCCTCACTCCTCCACACGAGTAGGACCGACAGCAGAGAACCTGAACCTTCAGACCACTGGAAGAGAAGAGAGCGAGAGCCTCCTCGCCCTTCGTATTTATACCCTTGCTTAGGTAAAAATCGTATGGAATACTGGGAACATGGCCTTGGTTCCTTGGTTCCAACCTGGTTACCGAGGAAGGCCTAGAATCAAAACCACCCATCTAGTGAAAGCTGCTGCTGTGGTGATGCTGCTGAGCACAAAGGCTTTGTGAGGTGCCAGGAATGTCCCCAAGATGCCACAGCCCCACCAAAAGGTGACAGAAGTCCCTCGGGACATGGCTGCGTTCGGCCACAGGAGCTGGGAGATCCATTGGAACTCACTGGGGATTAAAACCCCCCAAATAAGCCAAGAGAACCAGACAAATCAACTCAAGCTATTTTCCCTCTGTAGGGATAAGCCACCAGGACTCTGCTCTTGAGCCACTTCTCTTTGTGTGGTTTCCTTTCTTTCATTTGTTGCCGCTCCCGAGATGCCGCCTTGATCTGATCTGTATTGTGAGCTCTCCCAGGAGCAGGTTCCTTCCCTTTTCATCCCCTTGCAAAGTGCTCTGCAAGCCCGTGGTGCTCCAAAAAATAAGGAACAACAACTCTGTGCGGCCTAGATGCCACCTGGACCAATTTCTGGCAGCTGGAGCACTGTTTGAAGCTCCAAGGCACAGATCACTCACTGCCTACTCCTAAACTGCTCTGTTCGGAGATCTCAGAGCTGCAGATTTATAGGAGAGGTCCAGAATGAGCCATAAAACCTGGAACTGGCTTTTGACTCTGCCAAAGTTCACGAGATTCATCTCTTTTAGGGAGAATCTCTTCAGGGATTCAGGATGCAAAGCTTCATTTTGGGGTTGACATTTTCCCTGTGCTTCTCAGAGGGGTGAATGTTTGGGTCCTCTTAGACATGGCTGGCTGCTTGAAATGTTTATGAATTAACTGTTGCACTGCTCCTTTTTTACCTAAATTGTTCTTTTATAGAGACTTGAAATAGAAATAAAACACTGAGAGCAACGACATCTCCCCAGACTTCCCAGATCAGAGAATGGACCTGGTTGGAAGGGACCTTTAAAGGCCATCTAGTCCAACCTTCAACATTTCTGGCACCTGGCACTTGGCTTTGGGGTGTCAGCTGTCTCCTCTTCATGCAGGATCCAAAGGGAAAGGCAGTTCCCACGGCTGGCAAGGATGGCACTTCCATGCTCTGTCTGACCTTCACTTCCACAAAGATGGATCGGGTCAACTCCTGACTCCACAACGAGCTTGTCTCTACAAACACCTCTGTCTGCTGACACTTGTCTCCACGGAGCAGTGGAGGAGGTGATGAGCAGAGCTGATGACACCACCGAGTGTCCCACGTGTCAGCCAAAATCCTCCTCCTTGACCCTGATCCCTGCAAAGCTCTGGGATATGGGGAACATTTCTGGACAGGTGGGCTGAGCACACAACTGACTCCCATCGATTGACAGAGAAACAAACTGGGATCCTTGTTCAAACAAACCAAATGCCAACAAAGGACAACTGCAAGAGGTCAGGACCCTTCCAACAAGAGGTGGAAGAATGGAACTGTCTAAATTCCACTGGTCTGGCTCACCTTTTACTGGGATAAATGGCGAAAGAACTCGCTGGTGCTGAAGGGGCAAAGCGATGCCAACACTAAAAGGACAAGCAGAAGTAAAGAAAACAATCTCGGGGAGAGCTTCTTATTAATATAACTCACAATAAATTGCAACTAATAAATCCTGTTTTCAAGTAGAAGATACTTAAGGGAGGGATTTTCCCTTGCACATCTCCCCAGCGTTTTGACGGCGATGGAGAAGGAACAACGAGCATCCAAAACCTGGGGTAAAAAAAGCCAAAACTGGTCCAGAGAGCTGAAAGTTGGCCTGGAGAACCTCCTCCCACAGTCTTTCTACCCTTCACTCCCAGTTAAAATTCAAGTGCACGAAAAAGGGGGGACAAAGGCAATGGGCTGGGGAAAAAAAAAATCTCCTTGGGGTTTTGACGGCGATGAAGAAGGAACAACCAGCACCCAAAACCCATGGAAAACAAGCCAAAACTTAAAGCTGGCCCGGAGAACTTCCTGCCATGGCCTCTCTGCCCTTCACTCCCAGGTAAAATTCAAGTGCAGGAAAAAGGGGGGACAAAGGCAATGGGGTGGGGAATAAAAAAGATCTCCTTGAGGTTTTGATGGTGATGGAGAAGGAACAACCAGCACCCAAAACCTGAGGTAAAAAAAGCCAAAACTGGCCCAGAGAACTGAAAGGTGGCCTGGAGAACCTCCTCCCGTGGCCTCTCTGCCCTTCACTCCCAGGTAAAATTCAAGTGCAGGAAAAAGGGGGGACAAAGGCAATGGGGTTGGGAATAAAAAAGATCTCCTTGAGGTTTTGATGGTGATGGAGAAGGAACGACCAGCACCCAAAACCTGTGGTAAAACAAGCCAAAACTTAAAGCTGGCCCGGAGAACTGAAACCTGGCCCAGAAAACCTCCTCCCGTGGCCTCTCTGCCCTTCATTCCCAGTTAAAATTCAAGTGCAGGAAAAGGGGGGACAAAGGCAACGGGCTGGAAAAACTCCTGCCGACCTCAGTCGGCGATGAACGGCGATAAGAAGGACGGGCTGCAGAGCCCATCAGTTCGGCAAACACTGCTGATGAGGAGAGCACAGCCTGCCACCGGTGATAAAGAACAGGCTAAACACTCTATTAGTTTTTCATTTGGGGAATTAATGTTTTCTTAGGGCGCGTCTACGCTCCCCAGTTAATGAATTGTCTCGTTAGCGCTGCCCGCGTCGAGCTCCTCGCCCGGCAGCATCAATTCCCCGGGGAAAAAAGCACTTTTAAAAAAAGGCAATCACTCCTCAGGAAGGGGGGTTTGTTCTCCAGCCCTTTCTGCAAACAGGCAGCCTTGGGAGAGGGATTATTGGGGGAGGGGGAAGTATCTGCCAAAGAGAAGGGAAAGGTAAAAATCTTGGGGGGAGGTTCGAGGTTTATGTCACAAAAACCCCCTGGAAGCTTTGGCGGCTCAACACTTTTCTGGAAGAACTTTGCAGTCGAGGCTGGAAAAGGCTCAACTTTCCCGCCAGAACTGCCTGGTTCATTGAAAAAACTCCCAAAAGGGGGTGTTTGTCACTGTTTTTTTTTTTCACTGGAGGAAGCAAAATTGGGCAGGGAGGGTGAAGGGCAGGGAAACCATCACAGTTGACTTCAGCGTGGAAGGATCTCCCTGGAAAAGTTCAGGATTGGCTGTTCCAGGGCTCCTCAGCTATGAAATAGCCCCTGTGTTAATTTTTTCCTGTTTTCAGTGATTTATAATGTCACTTTTCCCTTCCTTACCCTCCTCAGAAATATTATTTCTTGGGCTGAATCCCATTAGCTCAGAAGTGACTTGATTTTCAAAGCTCAGTAAAAATCCTTTCTTCTGAGTTCTGGGAACACTTTTTTTCCTCGCCTGTTTGGAGTTTCCCACCTTTCTCCGGGCTCGTTCAGCCCAAACCAGCCACGTGCTTCACCTCATCTGCATCAAAAACAGGGCAAAATCCCAGCTCCAGCGAAGTCCTGGAGACTCTTCCATCAATCCACAGGGAGCCAAAAACTCCCTCCCCTCCTTTTCCTTTCTTTCCTCGATCCTCAGCTGCACCTTCCCAATAAATGCCCTCAAAGCGTCAGGGCTGAATTTTTCTGGGTATAAACCTGTGCTGGGAGGGGTTGTGGGTTGTATTCCTATAAGGTACTTCAACCTCCCAGTCTGGACTCGGTGGAAAAGAGAAAGGAACAAAATTCCTGAGCTCAGTCAGTGCCCTGAAGCCAAAGAGCAAAGCTGCAGGGCCAACGGGAAGAAAACGTAGTGAAAATAAAAATCCCTGAAAGACCTTTCTTTTTGGATTGTTGATAATTACGGATGGAAGTGGTTTGGGGGCTGGTTTTTTTTTTATTAATAAATTAATTTGCCAAGCAAGAGGAGGAGCAGCAGGGAGGTCTGTGCTGGAACACAAAGAAGAATGGAAGAGTCTCGTTCAAGAGGATATTGAGGAAGGTGTGAATAGGAATATCCATGGGAATTACAAAGAGCTTTCAAAGGTAGGGTGAAGAGTGGGAAACCAGGAAAACCAGCAAAACAGACAAGCACCAAGATGACTTTGATGGCAGCAGGAACATCAGCTACATTTCGAATCAGCTGCACGGACCTCCCCAATTCCTGCTTGTTTAGGAGTCATTTCCCCCAAATCCCGTCGGAATTCAAAAGCTGGTTAGATATCAGTGACCCCAGAGCCCTCAGCAAAGTGACCCAATGGCGGCATCAACAACTCTGGAGGCAGAACACGGAGATTTGACCATTATTTTGCCCCTTCTGGAGCAGAGGGAAGCGTCACCTCTGCCAAACCAAGGACAAGCGGGAGGACCTTCTGCTGTTAACGTGGCACCACCGAGCCATTTTTCCCTCAGAAGAGATAAAAGCACCCTAATAACGGCGGAGTGGACAGCGGGTTCTTGGTTCTTTCTTTCCACAAACCCCTTGGCTCGCCGGGATTACTCCTGAGGGATCCTCGTTGATAAGCCGCGCTAATTAGGTCACTTCTTTACATGACAATCCCCCGCGTTTAGGGCCGGTGGGCGGGAGGAGAGAGCGACGGGCCACGGGTAATTAGTGTAATCACCGGGCTGAGTTCAGCGCTGAGCCCGCAGGCACCGGGAGGGCATCCCGGTGGTGCCCGCGTTGTGGGGGATAACGATCCATGAACGCAGCAGCCGCGCCGGGAAAACGACCCCTCGTTTCCTCACCCTTCAATATTGGATGGAAAGGGCCGGGGCTGCGGAAAGCTGCAACCACGGACCCATGAGAGCAGCTCCGCTGCTTGATTTTCCAGGGAAAACAGCCAAAGGCACCGAGAGGCACCGGGAGATCCCCTGGGCAAGAAAACAAGAGCTTTTAGCTGCCTGAGGACTGCGGGGTTTCATCCCCGAGATCCAGCAAAGCTGGCCCGCGTGTAGGCTGGGAAGTTTTACTGCCGAAGTTACAAAGCAAAGCAGAGGAACCTCCTCGTGCCCATCGTAACCACAACAGGTGTAATGAATGGTTAACTTTGTTCATAAAAAGTGCATATTCTGCGCTTATCTAAAATCTACTTTAAACAAATTACCTCCTATATGATTAACATATGAAGGAAGACATTTTTCACCTTGGAGACAGCTAAAATAAACTGACAAATGAGTGATTAACACGTGAAAGGAGACACCTTTTCACCTCAAAGACAGCCAGGATAAACTTCCAAATGGCAGATAAACGACCATCTGATAATTGTCAGAACGGACACGAGTACCATGAAGACATAACAGTCTCACGTATACAATCAGAAAATGTATAAATGAAAAGATTTTGCTTCATTTCGGGGCGAGCTTTTGGCGGAGTGAGTTCCCCCCAGGCCGCCCAGCGCTGTTTGCTCATGTTATTGCTTGCAAATAAACTTAATTTTTTTTATATACAAATTGGCCCTTCTAATTTGTCACGGTTGTCTATAACACAGGTGTTTTGTTGCCATGAGGTCAGCAGCTCCCTGCTGCTCCCGGAGGTTGGGCTTAGCACTCTGCCATCACAAAGAAATGATCCGCGGTTTTTGTCCTCCAGAAGCCAAGGAACCAGCCGGACTCTTGTGCCCTGCCTGAACTGGTCACAGAATCACGGAATATTTTGGTTTGGAAGGGACCTGAAAGATCACCCAGTTCCACCCCCTGCTGTGGGCAGGGACACCTTCCACTGGCCCAGGTTGGTTGGGACTCTGAGCAACCTGGCCTTGGACACTCCCAGGGATCCAGGGGCAGCCACAGCTTCTCTGGCAAATCCATTCCAGCCCCTCCCCACCCTCATAAACAGGAATTCCTTCCTAATCTCCCATCTGTCCCTGCCCTCCGGCACTGGGAAGCCATTCCCTGTGTCCTGTCCCTCCAGGCCTTGTCCCCAGTCCCTCTCCAGCTCTCCCGGAATCCCTTCAGGCTCTGGAAGGGGCTCTCAGGTCTCCCACCTGTTTGCAGCAGCTTTACTAAGTTCAAGTCCATTTGTAGCTTTTATCGAAAACACAAATGGTGATTAATTAGCAGGTGATCCCCGATGGTTTGATGTGGATTTGACAGCTCATTTCTCTGTGGGTGAGGATGGCACAGAATCACA
>VXAY01005803.1:68819-89501 GCA_013399855.1 Oxyruncus cristatus
CCTCCATGGCCTTGCTGAGCTGAGGGCCCAGAGCTGGACACAGCACTCCAGGGGTGGCCTCCCCAGGTCCCAGCACTTCCCTGCTCCTGCTGCCACACTATTCCTGGCGCAGCCCAGGGACCTTCTTGCCCAGCCAGGCTCATGTCCAGCCGCTCTCACCTGCACCCCCAGGGCCTTTTCCAGCTCTCCAGCCCCTCTGGGCCAGCCTGGACCTGCAGGGGCTTGTTGTGGCCCAAGGGCAGCACCCGGCCCTTGGCCTTGTGCAACCTCATCCCGTTGGAATCAGCCCATGGATCCAGCCTGTCCAGGGCCCTCTGCAGAGCCCTCCTGCCTTCCAGCACATCAACACTCCCCCCAGCTTGGGGTCAGCTGCAGATTTGTTAATGGTGGACTCAATCCCCTCACCTAAATCGTCCATAAAGACATTAAACAGGGCTGGGCCCAGCACTGATCCCTGGGGACACCACTGGTGACGGGCTGTGACAGCTCCCCTGTCCTTGCTCCAGGGTGCTCCCACCTGGAGGCAGGTACCTCATTTCTTGATTTAACACCAGCCCCAAGCACGTGGTGGCTGATATTGGGGTTTGTAGCAGCAAGGAGAGAACACTGGGCACCTCCTGCAGCATTCCAGAGGTGTGGAACAGCAACAGGCTGAGCGTGGGGTTGACAAGATGGAGCCGGGTGGGTTTAGATGAGCCGTGGCCATGCAGGAAAGACGCCCAGGAAAACCTTTTCCTTTTGGCTTCCTCTGAACCAACAAGATCGGAATGAAGATCTGAACCGGCAGATGAATACAGACAATGTGGGCACAGCCATGGGATGGAAAAAGAGCTTATAAATGATCTTATTATGAAGGTTCAGAGCACCTGGACAGGTTTCTGTGCGTTGGCGGAAGAGCCCCGACTGTTCAGGGAGTGCAAAAGAAGAAACGCCGGGAAATGATGCTCAAGGAGCTGAATTGGAAAGCTGTCATTTAAATTAAGTTACACTGAGGCAACAGATACTCATCAAATAACACAAGCACTCAAGAAGTGCCTCGTTAATTTAATGGCCGATGTTCTGAATTCGGGAGAAACGGGCGGCTTTTACTCTTTCAGAAAGACATCCCCTTTTGTTGCAATAATAAAGCAACAGCTTTCACCAAGTCCTTGCCCTGCATGAGGTCAGGCACGTGTTGATCGGCTCTAATGTGGCTTTTAAATAAGGTCCTCTATTAATAGATCCTTAAGAAAAAAAAAAAAAAATTAAAATCCCCCTGAGCAATCAATACAGCAAGATGTGTCACAAGTTCAGGGACAGGGAGGGGGAAAAAAAAATATCAGCTCCAACCTGAGAGAAATCCAGCCCCATTTAAGAGCTGAATTCGGTTCATTAGAGACACCGGGGTTAAACACAAAGCCCTGGCAGAGTTCAGCACTGCTGGGTGGCCTGCCTGGGAAATGAAAAGGCATCAGTTTTACCACCCTGATTTTCATTTGTGCTCCAAACCCCCCTCCCCAAACCACTCCGGCGACTGGAAATTACAGCTCCTTTCCCTCTGGCCGAGGGGGATAAAGGGGCTCTGCCACCAGTTTTAAAAGCACTGCTTTGGGGAGTGGTGCAGGATGATTTCCATCAGCCATCAAAGCCCATTCCAGCGCTGGGAAGCTCCAGGAGCCGGGGGAAAAGGAGAGGCTGACCCTGGATGCAGGGGCAGGACGGCCCTCGCTAGGGTTTGGAGAGCACTTTGAGATGTGTGGCTGGAAAATGAGATGCAAACGCTCAGTGTTATCATCCACAGGAGCCAGCCAGTGGCAGGGAAATGCAGGATTTGGGGAAAGGCTGGAGCATGACCTGTTTTTTCTGCTTTTGAACAGAGTTGGAGCTCACTTGAACTGCTGCCCATCTGGAGGTGAAGTGCTGCCCACCCACACAAGAAAAGCTGAAGGCACTTCCCACACAGCCTTTGGTTTTGCGGTGAAATCACCCCTGATAGGAGAAAATAACCTGTTTTAGACACTGCCTGGATAAAGAAGTTGAGGGGCTGAACGGCCTCAGGATCTGTTTTTAAAGAGATTTTCTTTTTGGCAATGGCAGGAGAGGAGGTGTCAACCTTCAGATTGTTGCCAGAGTCCTGTTTTTCGGGTTCAAATCCGTTAATGCACTAAAATGGGGTTATTGTTCACTGAGGACAACAAGATAAAGAACGTGGTAACAGGAGAACATGATGCACTGAGCAAATCAAGATTTATCCCCCCCGAGGGGGTTGATGTGAGAGCAACTCCTGATCATTAAACAGACACGGTACACATAGAAAACCTTTACTTCCAATAAACCAGCTCGAAGAGAAAGAAAGTCCTGTTTTATCTGAGCTCCAGGAGCTCAAGAGCAGCCATGAGGAGAAGGACTTGGGGGTGTTGGTGGGTGAGATGCTGGAGATGCCCCAGCCCAGAACCCCCCGTGCCCGGGGCTGATCCCACAGCGGGGGCAGCAGGGGAGGGGGGGGTTCTGCCCCTCTGCCCCCTCAGCTGAGACCCCCCCTGCAGAGCTGCTCCAGCCCTGGGAACAACAGCAGGAGGACGTGGAGCTGCTGGAGAGAGTCCAGAGGAGGCCCCGGAGCTGCTGCCAGGGCTGGAGCCCCTCTGCTCTGGAGCCAGGCTGGGAGAGCTGGGAATGTTCATCCTGGAGAAGAGAAGGCTCCAGGGAGAGCTGAGAGCCCCTTGCAGGGCCTAAAGGGGCTCCAGGAGAGCTGGAGAGGGACTGGGGACAAGGCCTGGAGGGACAGGACACAGGGAATGGCTTCCCAGTGCCAGAGGGCAGGGAGAGATGGGAGATTGGGAAGGAATTGCTGGCTGAGAGGGTGGGGAGGGGCTGGAATGGATTTGCCAGAGAAGTTGTGGCTGCCCCTGGATCCCTGGGAGTGTCCAAGGCCAGGCTGGAGCACCAGCAAATCTCCCTCATCACTTCCCAGGAATTTTCAATTCCCAAAATTTTCAATTCCCAGCTCCCAGCAGAGCTCAGGAGCTCTGGCTGCCCACAGCCCTGGGCACCTTCCCAGGGATTCCGCTCCGGATTTGCAGGACAAACTGCAGAAATTCCATGTGTCCTCACTACCCCGCCCTGGATCCCGTAAGCTCTGCGTGGAATTTTGATGCCATGTTTTCTCTCCTCTGCTGCCTTATTAAAACCCCCAGACAGCAGGAGATGTTTCATATTTATAAAAGAGCCAATATTTTATTCCAGGGCTCTTGGGCAGCAGGGAATGCTCTGAAAAATGCCCCCCCTTCACCCCCCTGGGGCCATCCTGTGCCAGGGAACAGCTCTTGGAATATCCTGGCTGGGTGAAAATCCTCCTTGGGATGGGTGTTCCTCGTGTAAACCTGGCCAGCTGCCCTCCTGGATTTATAACACACATCTGGTTTTAAAATATTTAATGCTTTAAAGGAAGTGGGACCCGCCCTGGCACCTTGTGCAGTGTCATCAGCAGGGACTGCTGAGGAGCTCAAGTGTGGAACCACCTTGGTGGTCTTTGTGGAAAGACCTTTGTGGTCTTAGTGGAAAGATCTTTGAGGTTTTTGTGGAAAGACCTTTGATAGCTGGAAAGACTTTGGTGGTCTTTGTGAAAAGGCCTTTGAGGTCTTTGTGGAAAGATCTTTGTGGTCTTTGTGGAAAGACCTCTGAGAGCTGGAAAGACCTTTGTGGTCTTTGTGGAAAGACTTTTGAGAGCTGGAAAGACTTTGGTGGTCTTTGTGGAAAGGCTTTTGAGGTCTTTGTGGAAAGACTTTTGAGGTCTTTGTGGAAAGAGCTTTGAGAGCTGGAAATACCTCTGTGGCCTTTGTGGAAAGATCTTTGAGGTCTCTGTGGAAAGATTTTTGTGATCTTTGTGGAAAGACCTTTGTGGTCTTTGTGGAAAAACCTTTGAGGTCTTCGTGGAAAGATCTTTGTGAGCTGGAAAGACCTTTGTGAGATGGAAAGACCTTTGTGAGATGGAAAGACCTTTGAGAGCCAGAAAGACCTTTGTGGTCTTTGTGGAAAGGCTTTTGAGGTCTTTGTGGAAAAGACCTTTGAGGTCTTTGTGGAAAGACCTTTGAGAGCCGGAAAGACTTTTGTGGTGTCTGTGGAAAGATCTTTGTGGTCCTTGTAGAAAGACCTTGGTGGTCTTTGTGGAAAGACTTTTGAGGTCTTTGTGGAAAGATCTTTGTGGTCTTTATGGAAAGACCTTTGAGAGGTGGAAGTGCTGCTCCTGCCACCCTCCAGTGCAGATGTCCCACCACAGCACCCACGAGGAAGACAGGCATGAAGCTGCTTCTCCTCCCGCTTCCCTCCGATACAAACCCGCTTCAGAACCAGCGACAAAAAGGGCCCGAAACTGTGAAAATTCCCCATTTCCGCTGCTCCAACTCCAAGGCAAAGGCTCTCCCACGGGAAATACTTACTCTGGGAGGCGGAGAGGCTGGAGAAAGCTGCCTTGGTGCGCCCTGCCAGCCACTCCAGGCTCTCGTGCATGTTGGCCAAGGCCTTGAGGTCGCTGACGTCGCGCAGGATCTCCTGCTGAGGGATCAGTTTGTCACCCAGGTTGCCAATGAGAACTTCGGATTCCTTGCCAAAAGCAGCCCTGAAATGCAAAGCAAAGCCACCCTCAGGGACACAGGACGGGGAGGTAAAGGTCAAACCGGCCCATGGGGGGCTGTTCCAGCGTGAGGGATCTCGGGAATGTTGCGTGGTGGAGTTACAGGGAATGACCCCTCCGACCCAGGGAGGTTTTTTATTGTCCTCCCTTCACTTAAAATCTCTGAATTTCACCTCGTTCCTGTTCCAAACTTCATCCCCGCCAATTCCCACCCCCAGGACCGACACCTTGCTGTGCTTTCCGTGGCTCCCTGGGATGTCCATAAATAACACACAGCACTTCCCACCTTTCCCTGGAAAGCAGCTCTCCCAATCCCCGATTCACCCGCTCTTATTCCACACACCAATCCATTAAAAGAAATTCTCAGTGAAACGCGGTGGCTTGTCATGACAAAGTGACAAATGGATCAACTGGAATACGAATCCATGAGTTATTCCACTTGCATGGAGAGAGCACCTGGTGAAAAACGATGCCCAGGACAAAGGTATTTACCCCAAAAACACTGGAAAAAGTTCTTTCAGGGTGTGTCTGTCCAGCTGCAGAGGGATGAGAGAGCGGCTGTAGTGGGTACCTGGTGCCCGGCCGGGGTCACCCCACTTGATAAAAAGCTGCTGCAAGGGATCCTTGGCGGATATAAATTCACCCCACTAACCCAAGGCATTCAGGGTTTTCAGGGTGAAGATCCAGCTCATCCCAAACCCAACCCGGAGCTGAGGTTCGTGAGGACCTGAAAAACTCTGACAACAATCTGTGCTTGTCCCAGTCTCTGCCAAGGGGTCAAACATCAGCACTAATGGCCAATTTCCAGCTGCACCATCACATCCTCTCTCCCTGGAATTTATCTGAGTATTCTCACCCTGTGAGGTTTTTTATGGTGCAATTTATCCCAAGGCATCGCAGGATCTGTTTGCACAGAGCGTTGTCCACTGAGCCCCAGTTCCTCTGAGTGCCTTGTGAACGCTCCTGCAGGATTAACTGAAATGGGAATAATTGGTCTGGGCCAGTTTTAACCATGGAGGGCAAATGACAGGGCTTAGAAATTTCCTTGTGGTTGAACAGATCTCCTTGAAAGCTTCAAAGCTCAGAAATCCCAGTAAAAGCCAGGAGGGGCATCCCAGCACCTTCCCGCACAAGGAAATCCAGGATAAATTCGAAGGCAAAGGTGGAGCTGAGGACTGAATCAATGAATCCCAGCTCTCAGGGACAGCTCTGCATCCTCCTTCTCCTGCTGGAGATCTTTTAAAACCCTGGCAAAGCCGCTTGTCTCTGCTGCAGGACGAGCAAACATTCCCGTGACTAGACAGATTCCCTCCTCTCCCCAGGCTGCATCATCCCAGCTCGCCGAGCTCCCACCCAGGGAACACGGAAAACGCCAGCCTGGGCAAATCAGAAGCTGTTACTTCCAACAGCTTCACTCCCTCCTCCACTTTCCCAGCCAAACGCCAGTCAAGGAGGTGATGAACAGCGATGGGAATGTGCAGCCAGGCTTTTCTGACTCCCTGGAAATCACAGAGGAGCTGCTCCTTCAGCAATTCCCAGCCTGAGCCACTCCCAGCGCGCAGGGAAAGGCACAATCTGCCTCCTCAAAGCTTGCATTTGCCTGGAAAGGTAGAAACAAGCTGCTTTGAGGACATCAAGTTGCCTCCAAAGAATCCCCTCTGGAGGGATCAGAATTTATCATTTGACTCATTTTATTTTCCATTCCATTTTTCATTTGATTGGATTTTTCATTTGGGGTTGGAGTGGATGAAAAGCATCACCAGGCCATGGCTCCAATGGAATCCACCTTTGGCAACACCAGTTTTGTGGATTCCTGCCCAGTCCAACCAGTTGGCACCTCCATTAGGTTGCATTTGCTGCTCCCTTCATGTCAGGGGTGATCAGAGCAGAACCATCAACCAGGACAAGGATCTCTGGGAATTAAAACCAGTCCTTTCTTCCCTTCCCCAATCCCAGCCGCTTCCCTGACTGCGATCACAGGCCCAATTCGTCAAATAGCCTTGTCTGAACAACAGAGTGAGCAGAAATTACACCGGGAGAAGTTTAGGTTGGATATTGGGGAAAATTTCTTCCCAAAAAGGGCTGTCCAGCCCTGGCACAGCTGCCCAGGGCAGTGGTGGAATCACCATTCCTGGAGGGATTTAACAGCCGCGTGGATGTGGCACTTGGGGACACGGGTCAGTGGTGGCCTTGGCAGTGCTGGGGAAACATTTGGATTTGACAAGCTTAAAATCTTTCCCATTTTCTAAATGATTCCCTGATTTTTCTCACGCCTGGGGACACGACAGCTCCGAAAGCCCCATAAACCCTTTATTTCCAGCGGGAAGGGCTTTTGCTATCCTCGAAACCCTCTCCCGGCTTTCAAATACATTTTACCTTATAAAGTCTTCCTCCTCCTCCCTCTTGGGTCTCAGCTGCTTGGGCTGGGCCATGTTGCTCCAGTTGGGCAGGGATTTCAGGAGCCTGCTGATATCATCGTCCTTGGCCCAGGACGCGCTGATCACCAGCTTCTCGTCCGACTGCACGATGGTCCTGGGGGAAAGCGGCACCAAACACATCAGTGCCAGGCAAGCTGTGCTTCAGTTCACTTCCTTACAACCCCTGTCACGCTCAAATCGGGCAGCGAGGGAGGGATCCGAGGTGGAATCCCACCAGGAGCTCGTGTGGAGGGTGAGACAAGGCAGGTGGGGTGGGTTGGGAATTCTCCTGGTGCACTTTGAGAGAGCCCTCTGAGGGAAAACGGGCTACATTCTCCCCACCCTCCAAATCATTCAACTTGTAATGTTTGGCACAACTGGAGGAGATGTCATTCCGTGTCTCCAAGGCCTGTTTGTCCCCTGCAATCCCAGCTGAGCTCACCAGACTCTGCTGATGTGTTGGGACTGTCCAACGTGGAAACCTGCCCAGGAGCTCCTGGGTGGAACCCACGCACCAGCTGGTCCAGCCTGGGGACCAGGCCCGGAGCAATGGAGGGCAGTGAAGCATCCGGGATCTTCTTTCCAGTCATCCAAAACATCTGATAATGGAGATTTCAGCCAAATCACAGGCGTGAAACCCCATCAGAGATCACGGCGTGTTCCAATCAGGAAGGCTCTCCGTGTTTAATATTTTTGGCAGTGCAACCAACCTGAAGTCCTGACTGGCAATATGAGCAGTCAAACAGGATGCTGTATTTGGAGGAGTCAATTATGGGCTTCAAGAACCTTATTTCCACCCCCCTGCCGTGGGCAGGGACACCTTCCACTACCCCAAGTGGCTCCAAGCCCCAACGTGGCCTCGGGCACTTCCAGGGACGGGGCAGCCACAGCTTCTCTGGGCTTTTCAAAAAGGAAAACAGTGGGAAAAGGCAGGAGACAGGAGCCAACACAGACCAATTCTTTCCCCACCCATCACCCCCTTCTCCAAGCAAACAACCCCTGCTCAGGAACCACACAGGGCCGGTGAATGTGTGTTTGTCTCCTGCCCTTTGCACGTAAATTTTCCTTCTCTTCAGGTTTCACGTTCAATCTGTCACAGACAAAAGAGGGAATTTTGTTTCCAGCCACACAAGACCTCGGTGGCAACACTTGCACTTGGCCTTCTGCTGCTTTCAGGAACTTGGCGTTTTTCCACTTAGGGAAAGAAAAAAAAATAAGGTCTTTTTTTTGTTTTGTTTTGTTTTTTTCCCCCCATCTCAGCGATAACAGAGCAGGGGGGGATAAAAGATCTCCACCAGCATCTCTGACATCTGAGATGGAAGATCTGAATTTGATGATATCTGGCCGTTTCTCTGCCAAGGCAAGACAACTGTTCCATTGGATATATCACTGCTTTGTCCTCTCCACATTTAAATGACTGAGGGAATAGTTCCCTTCCCCTGGGAGGCTGTTTCACAGTTGAACAAATCTAACTCTTGGATTAAAAAGAAACCCAAACCCCTCCTGATACTGTGCTTTATTGTGTTTTATTGGGCTGAGTTCCACCCCATTGCTCCCTGAGATTTCCCTTTGTGGCCTCAGCTCTCCCCACTCCCACTGTTTGCTCTCCTCCATTAGTTACAGTCTCAGTTATCCGTGACTCCAGGTCATTTTAGGGAGTCTCCTGATGGAGTTATAGGGAGGACAGAGCTCCCTCTGTGTTTTAGGATCCGTGTTATCCGCTGTCCTCAAAATTCCTGGGTGCTCTATGGAGTCAGTGCTGGGGGAGGATGTTTGGCTGCTGTTACAAGTTGCAAACTCAGCATGGTGTCCTTGCTTTTCTAAGAGAGTTTCCCAAGGGTCTAATCCACGTGATTCCCACTTTTCTCACCTTCTGCTGACGTGGTTCTCGTGGCTCCACAGAATCATGGAATGGTTTGTGGTGGAAGGGACATGAAAGTCCATCCATTCCCCCCCCCAACACCTTCCCCTATCCCAGGTTGCTCCAACCTGGCCTTGGACACTTCCAGGGATGGGGAATCTTCTCTGGGCAAGGTCCATGGAGCCCTCACAGCCAAATTCTCCACTGAAATCAACAGGGAGCTTCAAAGGAATCCAAGCTGGGACAACGAACACGTCCCTTGGAATGTGTGTCCCTGGGAATTACATCCCCATTCTCTCCCATGGCTGCAACACCTCCTAGTTTTTATTTGGAGGCTGGTTTTCCTCTCACACCCCCCTCATTAAGGGGATGTTAAATAGGGTGGTACATCCCCAATCTCCATCAGACACCCAGTTTCCCCCATCAGTTCCAGCCTCCTTTTCCCACAGCTTTGCCTTCCAGCATCTCCAGCCAGTTTTTGACCTCCGTAACTTCCATCGGTGTCAGTCTAAATCAGGTCCCGGAGTAAATTATCCCGAGGCAGGACGGGATGTTTCTCTACAGCTCAAAATGCTTCCTTTCAAACACCCACCTCCTCCTCCTCCCCCCCAGACTCCTCAGTCGTCATTCCCGCTGTTCCAGTGAGGAGTGCGGGGTCCTCCCCGCCTGGATCCCGGGGCTCCATCACTCGGCAGGACAGAGGAGGGGGAAAAGAAGGTGGAAAAAACCCTCGTGGCTCGAGTTTTTATTGGGGGACGGACGTATATTCTGGAATACCAGCTTGGGCCAGCTGTGTGCCCTCCCAAAATCCTGCCTGCCGGCGAGGGGCAACGTTGGAGAGGTGCTTGTGGCCAAACCACTGGTGCGTTACCAGCCCGGAATTTAAAGCAAAGGAGGGGGAGATGCCAATGAGAAGCAGCAAAATGAGTGGCGAGAGCATTCCCTGGGCAATCAAGAAATCCCGTCTGCCCACAGACCCCCCCCATTTCGGATGAATTCCTCTGCTCCTCGTTTCCTAATCGATTAAAAAAAGGGGGTGTTTTAGATTTATTTTGCCCGGCTGGAAAAGCAGGAAGAGATTTCCAGTCAGGTTTTTGGTTTTTCTTCCCCGTTTCGAGAGATCCAGGCCCAGTTATTCCCCACTGCACTAATTTTGGCTGAGTCCAGGTTGGTCACCATCAGCTGATGGAGAGAGCTGAGCACCTCCAGAGGGTTTTGGTCACTTTTTGGTGACATCCAAATCTTTTCAGAGGCTAGAAGAAGGCTCATTCGGGCGAGCGATGCCTTTACTCAGAGCCTTCACACAGGCTGAAAAATGTGCAAGGTGATGGTTGCCCAAGGGAGAGGGGATGAAGGGGAGGGTGGACGCACGGGGCAGAGCCTAAAGCTGACAACAAAACAACTAAATATCGGCCAATTCCTGTGGGAAGACGTGGGGAAAAGATAAGTTTTGGCGCTCAAGGTTGGCCGAGGAGGGTGTTGGGGAAGATGAAGAAGCAACTGTGAACTGGTCAGGGTTCTCCCTGTCCCTGTGACACCCTGTATGGCCTTTTAGTGCTTCCCAAAGCCTCATGAAACTGGTTTTATACCACAGGGAGAGCCACTTTCCCAGGAATCTGCTGAAGGGTGGGGGCTGGACAAAAGCACTGCCAGCACAGCAGGAGGTTCTGGGGGCTCCATCTCCTGTTTTAAGCTATATCAGGGGAGGTTTAGGTTGGATATTAGAAAGAAATTCTTTCCAGAGAGGGGGATCAGCCATTGGAATGGGCTGCCCAGGGAAGTGATGGATTCTCCGTCCCTGGAGGTGTTTAAGCTGAGGCTGGACGTGGCACTGAGTGCCATAGTCTGGGAACCGCGGTGGGGTTGGATCAAGGGTTGGACTTGATGATCTCAGAGGTCCTTTCCAACCTGTCTGATCCTATGATTCTGTGATTCTATGATTTTCATCCCTAAGCCCTCTTACAGATTAGCTGGAAAACATTCGTCAATGGTTTGTGTCACCCTGAAATTGGAATGTGGACAGACGTAACTCCTCACCTCCGTGAAACGCACTGCTGAAATGTGTGTTACACATAAATTAAATTGTGTAATTAAAACACAAAATCCCGTGGTTGCTACTTAGATAAATGCCCAAGCCCTTCCTATCCAGCCCTGCTGGGTTTCTCCTTTTGTAATCCCTGAGGAAACAGGAGCCAAATGGGACTCAGACACGGATGATCCCAGCTGTGCCTTTCCTGGTGTTGTCCCTTCCAGTCCTTCCTGAGCTTCTCCACAAAGAACTCCCAGGAAAATCTCCCTTTAGGGAGCCTCTCCTTGAGCACATTTCACCCCCTTTTGTCCATATTCCCCTTGGAGAAACACACGGGGAAGGAACCAATGCCGTGTGCAAATCCTACATGCCCTGGCTTCCCAAATTCCCACTGGCCTGCCATCCCAAGAACAGACGCTCCCCTGCTCCGGGAGATCAACTCCCAGCTCCAGGAAATCAATTTATCCTGATTCTAAGGTGCTAAAAATAACCCTTTCCTCCACTAAGTTTTGAGTTTTACCCATCTCAGCTCCGAGGAAAACCCTGGAGCAAAGGGCAAGGTTGCCTGGAGCCCGTAGGGACCCGAGATCCCTGCAGAGGGCACAACGTCCCTGCGGATGGAACCGCCCAGGAAAAAACCTGGGAGCTGCTCGGCTCCTCGGCATCATTTGAAATGGATATGGATTTCTATTTCTGTTTCAGTCGCTCATTTGCCAGCAGCAATAAAAAAAAAAAAAAAAGAGCACATTTCCTGTTTCTCCTCCTCCCGCTCTAATCAGGATCTCACCAAATTAGGCCTGGCCTAATTACTCCTCAGCAGGTGCTGCCAAAGCCAGGAATGACACCAGCACAAAAAAAAACCCAACAACAAAACAAAACAAAACAAAACAAAAAAACAACAAAAAAAAAAAAAAAAAACAAAAAAAAAAGGAAGGAAGGAAGGAAGGAAGGACCTTGAAGTTCAAGCCAAACAAATCACATCTATTGTCCGGCTCCAGGCAGCGAAGTTTCCTATAAAAAAAAAACCCAGGAACATTTTGGACACTGGCCCACGAGCAGGGAGCGATTCCCGGGAGAGCTCAGGCGAAGTTCAGCCCCTGCTCTCTGCCACTGTGGGTGTTGTTAATGATAATAACGACGAGCTGCTCAGCAGAGGAAGCACCACCTGAATGAAATCGGGCGATGGGAAAGAATTCCTTGCTCGGGAAAACACAAGGGGGCTTTTTCAGCTTCCCCCTGCCACGAGCAAGCCCCAATTAGCCACTAAGGGGATTATGGACAGCAGCAATCACAGCCCACGGTTAGTGGCTTTCAGTGCCACTATTTATCCCTGCATGATCCTGGTGCTCCTCTCCAGGGAGGGCCATTTTGCAGCTGGAATACTGGGATGCAGGGAGAAGGTGTTATTTAGTGATAGCGACACAGGAAAATGATGATAAATCAAATACCCCGAGGGCTTAAACCAAACAGCCCCGTGCCCAGTGGGATCATGCTGCCTTTGGCTCCCACACCCTGGCTGGGGAAGAAGAAGTTAGAGATGGATCATCCCAAAAGTGCTGATGAGCAAGGAAGGGAGCATTTGATGGCCCCTCGAAAGGGTAAATCTACAGAATTGTTTTGGGAAGGTTTCACAAAACTCAGCTGTGCGTGAATTTCATTGGGTTATTAATTCCTACCATCAGAGGATCCTCGAAATGTTACAGCTGGAAAAGTCCTCCAAGAACATGGAGTCCATCCGCTCCCCCAGCAGTGCCAAGGCCACCACTGACCCACGGCCCCAAGTGCCACACCCACAGGGATTTGAAATCCCTGCAGGGATGGGGACTCCACTCCTACCCTGGGCAGTCCCTGGCCACCTTTCAGGGAAGAATTTTCCCCTAATTGTCCAATCTGGACCTTCCCTGCTGTAACTCAGGACCATTTCTTCCCATACTGAAACTCCTTCGGTGCCATGAGATCCGAGCATCCAGGTCTCAAGCGAATTAATTCAAATTTAGCTGAATCCCTTGCAAATGCTCAGATGAAGGATCTGATTTGCTTCACAACAGCTACAAACAGCTGGTTAGTTTAAAGATGGTACTTTACACTCAGTTTGCAATCTGAGGTGACCTTTTATCACAGAAGTCACAGAGTGGTTTGGGTTGGAAGGAACCTTCAAGACCATCCAGTTCCAACCCCGACATCTTCCACCAGCCCAGGTTGTTCCAGCTTGGCCTTGGACATTCACAGGGATCCAGGGGCAGCCACAGCTTCTCTGGGAAATCCATTCCAGCCCCCCCCCCCCCCCCCCGCCCACGCCTCCCTCTCCTCCGTTCCGCGNTCTGCCAGTTTGAAGCCATTCCCTGTGTGCTGTCCCTCCAGGCCTTGTCCCCAGTCCCTCTCCAGATCTCCTGGAGCCCCTTTAGGCCCTGGAAGCTGATTAAGGGAAGAGTTGCACTGGTTTCCAAGCTCTACCCCCACTGTCATCCACATTCCAAGAGCCTAAACCACAGTGTGATGCAGATAAAGCCAAGGATCCTCCACAGGATCGTTATTTCAGCTTTTTCCCCCCGCCTGCAAAGAAACCTCCGTGGCCATCCCGGCGGAGGCGATTCCAGAAGCGACTCCCGCCTTCCCACGGCAAAATAACGACCCCCCAAGAGCAGCTCCTCCACCGTGAGCTGCTCTCCAAGGCTCGGTACCTGTAGGCCAGGGTGCAGGTGTCCTTGTACTCCTGGAGCTTCACGCACACCATGTTGAGGAACTGGTCCGAGTAGGCACTCAGGTCGTGCATCAGGTTCATCAGGTCCTGCACCGTCTTCTCCACGATCACCGTGCTCTGGAAGGGGGAACAGAAGGCCAGGGATGAGCAGCAGTTCGGCGTGTCTTAATTCCAGCCTCCTCACGCTTTGCTACTTGTTGTCCCAGGCGCAAACGGAGCCGCTCCTCAACGCTGGGCAGCTGCTGGAGCAGCCCTGCCGTGGACAGGTGGGAAGCAGAATAAACGAGGAAAAGGGAGAAAGCAAGAGGAGGAGAAGAAGGGTTTGAAGGTCAGGTCTGGAGGTTTGGATTCCTGAGCCACTTGCTGAGGCCCTGTGTAGGGAACAGGGTAGAACCTTTTGGGTAGAAACTTCTGTGGACCAGCTACTGACAGTTTAGGGAAAGTTTTGGGATTGAAGTTCACATATAACAAGAGGCAGCTGCTGGATGGTTTTGAGAAAGTTTTGTAGCTGAAGGTCAATAGCATAACTAGAATTACATAAACAAGATGTTGTAGTTAGGTGTGAAGGAAGAGAATTTTTAAATAAAGATATGCTATCTGTCCAATAAGAATGTAGTGTTAGGTGTGTGAACAGTTTTGTAACCAATCAAGTATTAGATAATCATGTGCATAACTGTATAAAAGACACCGGGCTAATAATAAAATGGGAACTTCCTTATCATCATATTGGTGAATGTGTGAAGTCTCCCAGGTGGGCCTCGCATGTGAAACTTCAGCCCTGCAAAGTTCACCAGGCCTTTCCTTCACCGGAGGAAACCTCTAAATGAAGAACTGTGTGGTTTTTAGAGGAGCGAGGTGCACAGAGCCCGAACTGCTGCTGCGCATCCCACAGATCCCAGAATCACTGAGGTTGGAAAAGACCTCTAAGATCTGGGGATCCAACCTTTGAGCACCACCTTGTCAGCCAGAGCAGAGCACTGAGTGCCCCTAAGAGCCCAGAGGAGCGGGTTTGGACAGAAGGAAGCACCACATATGTGATAATGTCCGAGGTTTAAACAGCTCCATACGGATCCTGGGATTTCCGAGGCACCCCAAGGGGACTTGTCCCAGTTTGTGTTTATAAACGTCGCAGGTTGTATTTAATTTGGCTGGCACAAACAAGACAGAGGGAAGGTTATCAAAGTGCCAGGTTGATACAAACTGAATTGTGAATACTCTTTACGGCAGAGTGAAGGGTTATTCCTGACCTGTGGCAAAGGAAGAGGCGGAAACATCGGGGAGCCCTGGAGAAATCCTGGGCTCAAATTATATGGGAGTGATCCCAGGGACTTGAAGGCTGAATTTAAGCCCTTTCTCTGTCAACCAGGACACGAAGAGGAGTCAGCGATTCAGTCTGCAGAGCAAAAATCCCGTCAACTCCCAAATATCCTCTCTGCCACATCCCCAGCTTTGTCCCTCTGTTGATTCCCAGATTAAAGGGCGGCAGCATCGCCCTGATCCACAATCCTGCTCCTCCAGAGCAACCCCTGAGTGACAGCCATTGATTCTGCTCCTCCACCCGTCCTTGATCTTGGAAAAGAAGCATCAGCCACCCTCCTCCTCTGTCAGGGCACACCCCACTGCTCAGCAAGGTGGGGTTCAGGGAAGGTTTAGGCCCCACCTAAGCTGCTCCTGATCCGTCCTTGGCTCACAACTGCCCTTGGAGAAAAAACCCCACTTCTCTTTGGTTCCTCTCGTATCTAATTAACACATCTTTCATACTGTAATTAGCAACAATTTGGGATTTTCTTTGTCCCAGCTAAAATACAGTCTGGAGTAGCTGCTGCTCGGCTGCTCCTGGTTATGAAGCTTCTCCTGTTACTAAATAATAAATATTCAGTAAATTTTTAATAGATATTCAATCCCACCCCGGGCTGAGGAGAACAACCAACCCTAAAGGACTTTGTAACCTGGAGATGTCACCAGGAAGCGAAGCCCAGAGCAGCGGGGAGGGGCTGTGGCAGCCACGGGTGCTGATTTCACACCGAGGGGCTCCGGGCACGGATCATTAACTCCGGGATTCCAACCTCTCCTTGCTGTCCCTGCCTGGTGTGCCCAGAGAGCGCAAAAGCAGCATTTGAAGAGTCGACCCAAATCCCACTAAAATCATGGAATCACGGACTGCTTTGGGTTGGAAGGGACCTGAATGATCATCCAGTTCCAAGCAGGGGCACCTCCCACTAGCCCAGGTTGGTTGGGACTCTGAGCAACCTGGCCTTGGACACTCCCAGGGATCCAGAGGCAGCCACAGCTGCTCTAGGAAATCCATTCCAGCCCCTCCCCACCCTCCNCTCCAGCCCTTGTCCCCAGTCCCTCTCCAGCTCTCCTGGAGCCCCTTTAGGCCCTGCAAGGGGCTCTCAGCTCTCCCTGGAGCCTTCTCTTCTCCAGGGGAACCCCCCCAGCTCTCCCAGCCTGGCTCCATGTCAGAGGGGCTCCAGCCCTGGCAGCAGCTCCGGGGCCTCCTCTGGACTCTCTCCAGCAGCTCCACGTCCTCCTGCTGTTGTTCCCAGGGCTGGAGCAGCTCTGCAGGGGGGTCTCAGCCGAGGGGGCACAGGGGGAGACTGATCTGGCTTGAGAGTAAAGTCAAGCCCATGAATACTGAGCTGATAAATGTGTGGGAAAGACACAGTAATTGCGGGAAATCGGATCCATCGGATCCACTGGACACAGTCAGGCCTTCCTGGCATTTGGGCTGGTTGAGGAGCTGCTCCTCTTCAACCTTTAATCAGCACCAGGGGCTTCCCTTTGCACCCAGACGGCTCAAAGATGCTCCCATGGATGGACACTGTTTGTGTCAGCAGAGGAAAAGGTGACTCTCCCACCTGCTGACCCTAATGGGCTGCCCAGGGAAGTGGTGGATTCTCCGTCCCTGGAGGTGTTTAAGCTGAGGCTGGACGTGGCACTGAGTGCCATAGTCTGGGAACCGCGGTGGGGTTGGATCAAGGGTTGGACTTGATGATCTCAGAGGTCCTTTCCAACCCGGCTGATTCTGTGATTCTATGACCTGAGCCATGAGAGCATCTCTGACTGCACAGATGGGAAATACTGAAGTTGCTGCGTGGCTTCAGTCCAGGTCTCCTACTGGGGACGGCTCCTGAGGAGTCACAGTTCACATTTACACACAGGCAATAAAAAAAAAAGATACAAAAATCCCTCCTAGCTCACGTAAAACAGGGAAGACAGAAGCAATTTCTCTCCTCTTTGTGTGAACAATCAGATTTTTCCTTTTCCAATGGGATTCCCCTGGTGAGGGGCAGGTGGGGTTTTCAGCTGATCTGTGATATCAAGGGATCTCTTGGAGCTTATCAGGAGAAGGATCTGCCCTTCCAGACACCCTCAGGTGACAACAAACCTCTTGGGTTGGTTGTGCAGCCACACTACGAGGAATCAAACCTGGTCTCAATCCAACTCATCTCAGTTTCTTTAGGGAATTCAACATTAAAAAAACCCAAAACCACAAAACTTAAAAATCCAAAACTTTACATAGAAACTTGAAAATCCGCAACTTCCCGTTAAGAGAAGGCAGTGCTGGTTTCCACGTGGCTTCTCCCACTTATTTCTGCTCCCTGCCACATGAAAATTCTGCCAATGCCTGGATGTGTGAACTAAACCTTCGGGTTTCAGAATAAACCCTTTGGATTTCAGGGACACACAAAGCCACTGGGATGATTTTAAAATATAGGAGGGTGAAAAAAGGGAAATTCCCATATGAAAGGAGGCGCTGCCAGATACGTGAGGGCTGCTTTTCTGGGACATCTTAACCTCTTCCAAAGCAATCCTGACACATCTGCACGAGTGGAGAACCGGATTTTTCCTTTTCCAATGGGATTCCCCTGGTGAGGGGCGGGTGATCTGTGATATCAACTGATCTCTTGGAGCTTCTCAGGAGAAGGATCTGCCCTTCCAGACACCCTCAGGTGACAACAAACCTCTTGGACTGGATGTGCAACCACACAATGAGGAATCAAACCTGGTCTCAATCCAACTCACCTCAGTTACTTTAAGTAACTCAACATTTGAATAAAACAACTCAAAAATCCACAGCTTCCCGTTAAAGGAGAAGGCATTGCTGGTTTCCACGTGGCTTCTCCCACTTATTTCTGCTCCCTGCCACATGAAAATCCTGCCAGTACCTGCATGTCTGAATTAAACCTTTGGGTTTCAGGGACACACAAAGCCACTGGGATGATTAAAAAACCCCAGGAGGGCGACAAAAGGGAAATTACCATATGAAAGGAGGCGCTGCCAGATACGTGAGGGCTGCTTTTCTGGGACATCTTAACCTCTTCCAAAGCAATCCTGACACATCTGCACGAGCCTCTGGGGACGCTGTGTTGTCAGGACAGCTGGATTCGTTAGCGGGGCCAGGGATCCTCTGAAACTCGGCGCCGGGAAATGAAAGGCAGCGCTCGTATTATCCCGGAGTTACAACCCAGTTGCCTCTGACCCATCTGGATTCATTAAGAGCAAATGGACCTGATCAAAGGATAATTTGGTGGCGAGACACTTCAATGGAGGCTTTTAAAGCAAGAAAAAAAAACATAATCAAACCCACAGTAACAAGGAGGCTCAGCTGAATCCCGACGCGGGATGGTTCATCACCCCACCAGCACATCGGGGTGAGGGCTTTGAAAGGAGTCCTAAGGCTGCTAAAAATAAAAGGAAAATCCCTTTTTACACCCTCCTGTCCACCAGCTGCTGCCGGGGGGAGGAGGATAAAGCAGAGCAGCCCCACTCGTGGCCCTTATCTTGGATGTGTTTGGCAAATGTTTGTTTTCAGCCCTTGGCGTGGTCCTGGTTCTCAGCTGGGCTGGAGCTCCAGGAGAGGCAAAGCAGCTCCAGGGCAGGTGGAATTTACACTCCAGCTGTGGGGCTTTCACCGTGAGACGCAGGATAAGCAGACCTGGGGATATTGTTTCAATAATTCCTTTGGGATTACGTCTTGTGCAAGTTTTCCAAAGCACTGAATTCCTTTGCAGCAGGAGAGCACTCCAGGTAGAAGAATGCAGCTGGAGGGGAGTTTGTAAAGATCCCTAAAAATGCAGTTTCAGGACAATAAAGGTGTTTCCCAGTGATTCCTCAAGACATGGGAGCTCAAAACAACAGGTCAAGGCTACACAAACCTTCAGGTTTTCATGGACTGGTTTGGGTTGGAAGGGACCTTCAAGACCATCCAGTTCCAAAGGCAAGGACACCTTCCACTAGCCCAGGTTGCTCCAAGCCCCACTCAACCTGGCCCTGGACACTTCCAGGGATGGGAAGTGTCATTTTATTTTCCCCAACTATTTCAATAATTCCTTTGGGATTATTTCTTGTGCAAGTTTTCCAAAGGACTGACTGAATTCCTTTGCAGCAGGAGAGCACTCCAGGTAGAAGAATGCAGCTGGAGGGGAGTTTGTAAAGATCCCTTAAAATGCAGTTTCAGGACAACGAAGTTGGTTCCCAACAATTCCTCGACACATGGAAGTTCAAAACAACAGGTCAAAGCTACACAAACCTTCAGGTTTTCATGGACTGGTTTGGGTTGGAAGGGACCTTCAAAATCATCCAGTTCCAAAGACAGGGACACCTCCCACTAGCCCAGGTTGCTCCACCTGGCCCTGGACACTTCCAGGGATCCAGGGGCAGCCACAGCTTCTCTGGGCAACCTGGGCCAGGGCCTTCCCACCCTCCCAGCCAGCAATTCCTTCCCAATCTCCCATCTCTCCCTGCCCTCTGGCACTGGGAAGCCATTCCCTGTGTCCTGTCCCTCCAGGCCTTGTCCCCAGTCCCTCTCCAGCTCTCCTGGAGCCCCTTTAGGCCCTGCAAGGGGCTCTCAGCTCTCCCTGGAGCCTTCTCTTCCCCAGGGGAACATTCCCAGCTCTCCCAGCCTGGCTCATTTCCCAATTCCCAATTAAACTGAGTTTCCTTTTCCAGCCTTTCAGGTCAGAATCAGCCAACCTCTCCCTCCGTGGTTTCCCACCCCATGTAGGACACGGATTTAACTCCTGGGCTGCAACTTGGCTCTTCTTCCCTGTCCTGAGTGACCACTGTGGGCTGATTTTCACTCCCAGCAACTAATTTGTCCCAGCAGAAGCTAATTTTGCCACTATCAAGGAAGAGTAACGTGGAGATGACTCCGTATGGAAAACTTTTTCCAAGGAGAAATGCTCCACTCCATGATCTGCCCTACAGAGGAACTGGACTTGTGACACTTCTCCTCTTCAGAAATAACCAGAGAAAAAGGGAGGGAAAAAAACCCCTTTTCTTTGTGACCTCCTGAATACCTACGACTTTGGAACACTTCCCAAGCTCCTGATTTCCTTTATCCCAGCCTTCCAAGGCAGAGATCCCAAGCAGACGGGAGCTGAAGCTGGATCGGAGCAGAGCACAAATGAACTTCCTGGTTTTTATCTGCGTTAATTCCCCACAAGAACAGCTTTGGGGTGCTGGGTCCTCCATCCCTGAGAGGCTCCAAATCAGGCACAGGCGCTTCCCCGAAAAATTCTGGAATTAGGGAATTGCTGGGTGAAGAAATCACCGGGTGAACTTCCAGGGCTGACTGTGCTTTACATCACACGTATTTATTCTGATTTTGAGCTCCAGTGCCCAAGTTATGTCTAAAAACCCCCAGCCAACAAAAGCACCTTCCCATCCCCGGAGCCCTGGCCCAGGAATATCTCAAGGCAAGTGGAATTTCTCCTCTCCGGCGCCAGCAAAGCGACAATGCCCACCCAAAACACACCGTAACTATTCAGAGCTCCCGAATTCCCCATGAAAAATGGGAATTCCCAGCACACCAACCCTTAGCCGGCACCCAGGAGATTCCCAGAGGGACAAAAAGGGGTTGGATTCAGTGGGACCACTGAGGTGAAGGTTGGAAAGGAGCTCTCAGATCATCGAGTGCAACCATCGACCACGTCCTCGGGTGCCACAACCACGTGCGTTTTGAACACTTCCAGGGATGGTGATTCCACCACTTCCCTGGGCAGCCCATTCCAAAGCTTAACAACCCTAAAACCAGCAAAAATCCCCTGCCGGGGGGGG
>VXAY01005803.1:91274-106937 GCA_013399855.1 Oxyruncus cristatus
CTCTAAGAGGGAACCAGGCTGAGCTCTAAGAGGGAACCAGGCTGAGCTCTAAGAGGGAACCAGGCTGAGCTCTAAGAATGAACCAGGCTGAGCTCTAAGATTGAACCAGGCTGAGCTCTCAATTAAGCCAGGCTGAGCTCTAAGAGGGAATCAGGCTGAGCATTATGCAGAGCTTCCCAAGTTGGAAACCAGGGAAAGAGAATTGTCTCTTGCCCTGCCAAAGGAAGCAGAGGGTTAAAAAAAGTCCATCATTTCATTAATTCTGGTGGTTTTCTTTTTTTGCAGTTGCTCCTGTGGCACGAGCAGGGTTCAAACTGACCAGTTTAAGGGCAGCTCAGGGTGTTTCTGCACAAATAAGGAAATGCAAACCCCTGCTGGGTGAGCTCACGATGAGGGATGAGCAGCAAAAACCACCCCTCAACCCCCAGCCAGCGCTGGAATGAGTGGCTCCCGCTCCGCAAATGGATCCATAGATCTTCCCTTCCCGGGTGGAAGCGGGGCACGGGTTTCCTGACAGCCCCATCTCCCCTTTCCAGGCAGATGGCTCCCTGCAGCCCATCTCCGAGAGCCCTCCCAGGCAGTTATGGATGGCAGGGAATGAGCCTGTTGTTCCATCCCTTATTTCCCTGCGCTAACGACAGCGGAGTCGTTGTCCTGTGAACAAACCCATTTAGGGAGCAGAGGAAGCCAAACTTGGCACCAGCAGAGCGGGGACGGAGCCATCCACAAAACATTCCTCGATTAACCAAACAGCAGCACTTCCAAACCCAGCAGGGTCACGGCAGAGCCCTGCTGGGAGACAGAAATTAACTCCGACTGGAGATCATTTGTCTCCTGGATGTTGTCATATCTGTGAGATCTCCCTGGCAATGCCGCGCTGCTCGGAGGAGGGACACTGCCAGCCAGTGACGGGGACGAATTCCAAGCTTTTCTGGAAGGCAGGTGGCACTCGAGATCGCTCCCGTTGTCCCCTCGCCTCTGGGAGAGCGCTTGGAATGCCGGGAGAGTGGAAAAGAAATGAACCTCCAACATTGAGATGTCGCAATTGATGGCAGCAAATTTCACTCAGTTCCACACAGGAGTAGCTCAGTTACCACCAGGTTACTACTCAGGTACTGCTTGCTCGGGTTTTTGGTTCATTCCTGTGCAGGACAAACATTTCCCTTCTTACCCAGAAAAAGCAGGGCCAGGCACGACAGGGAACGGGCATCAAACAGGGAAGAAACGGGACAATCATCCCATGTGGAGTCTGCACAGGGCAGGAAGCAGCTGAACATTTTGGGATGGACACTGAGCAAAAAACATGGGAATTTTTTGGGGGAGCAAAGAGCAATTTAGTGGTTAAAAGGGGAGACGTGTTACTGCAACATGGGGTCAATCTCAGTCCAGCAACACAAAGCAGGCTGAGGATGTGGCTGCATTCCACAAGGAATTTCCTTCACTCCCCTCCAGGTGAAGAGACAACTAAGCACCCTGGAGAAATTTTTATTTTTTTGGGCCACACTCTTGTCTCTGAGCAGAATCTCTTGCACAGAATCCCCTGTCTGAAAAAGGCAGCACATTTTCACCCCGTGTCACACAAAGCTTCTCCTCTCTCCCAGTGTCCCACTCGCCCACGAGTCACCTCCCTCCCCAACACACCTCCAGCTGCAGGAATTTGTTACTACTCAGGTACTGCTTGCTCGGGTTTTTGGTTCATTCCTGTGCAGGACAAACATTTCCCTTCTTACCCAGAAAAAGCAGGGCCAGGCATGGCAAGGAACGGGCACCAAACAGTGAGGAAACGGGACAATCATCCCATGTGGAGTCTGCACAGGGCAGGAAGCAGCTGGACATTTTGGGATGGACAATGAGCAAAAAACATGGGATTTTTTGGGGGGAGAAAAGAGTAATTTTAAACATTAAGTGGTTAAGAAGGGAGATGTGTTACTGCAACATGGGGTCAATCCCAGCCCAGCAGCACAAAGCAGGCTGAGGATGTGGCTGCATTCCACGAGGAATCTCCTTCACTCCCCTCCAGGTGAAGAGACAACTAAACACCCTGGAGAGATATTTAATTTTTTGGAGCCAAACTTCTGTCTCTGAGCAGAATCTCTGTGGCACAGAATCCCCTGTCTGAAAAAGGTAGCACATTTTCACCCCGTGTCACACAAAGCTCCTCCTCTCTCCCAGTGTCCCACTCGCCCACGAGTCACCTCCCTCCCCAACACACCTCCAGCTGCAGGAATTTGTTACTACTCAGGTACTGCTTGCTCGGGTTTTTGGTTCATTCCTGTGCAGGACAAACATTTCCCTTCTTACCCAGAAAAAGCAGGGCCAGGCACGACAGGGAACGGGCACCAAACAGTGAGGAAACGGGACAATCATCCCATGTGGAGTCTGCCCAGGGCAGGAAGCAGCTGGACATTCTGGGATGGACACTGAGCAAAAAAAGTGGGGATTTTTTTGGGAGAAAAGAGTAATTTAGTGGTTAAAAGGGAGAGGTGTTACTGCAACACCATATTCATGTACCTCCCAGTCCAGCAGCACAAAGCAGGCTGAGGCAATGAAGGCAACGATGTGCTCAATCTCCAGCAAAAACCAGCATCCAGGGGCAAATCTGGAACTGGCAGCTGAGGTTGGTGCGGACGGAACCAGCCAGTGGAGACACACGGGGCTTACAGAGCGCTCCCAACACCTTCCAGAGCTGTTGGATTATGAAGTGCAAGGCAAGAGTAGAATAAATAATAAATTTATAGTTATAAATATATATTATAAATAAAAGGGAATAAAGGTGGAAGAAAAGCCCCAGATCTGTCAAAAAACGTGGGTTTTTTTCCCCAGCACAAGGACTTTGGGGGGAGCTGCTGCTGAGGCTGATGCTGTTCCTGTCACCAGGGGTGGGACGCAGCTGAATGCCCAGACCTTTCCCTGTCCTTTCCTGTTCCAAATGAGTGACTGCAGCCATTATCTGGGGCTAATGGGATAGATCCCACCTTACTCCCACTGAAAGGAACCTCCACGACTCCAAGGTCAGGCGGGATGGGAATCAAGGATCCTCAAAAATTCAATGCCTTTCAATCCTCTCCTGTCTTTACCCTTTCTAATAATCAGCAGCTAATTCATTAAACAAAATCCAGCAGAATTGTATCATTGACTCTATCTTCATTTGCTTTACAAGGTCCCTGAATATTTTAATTAAAGGGTCTATCCCAGTGCTTGAAATTCCCTGGATCAGCCCCACAATGACCAGAACTGGGGACACCCCAAAGCTTCACCGTGTGAGGGAAAAACTTTCCCATCCTGCACAGGGAAGTTCACACAAAGCAAAAAATCACACCACAAAAGCAGGTAATTTCCAAAAAAATCCCTGTTCTGGCAGCTTTGTGTGGGAATAAAACTGTAATTTTATTTATTTTTTCAAATTTCCCTGAATATTTTAATTAAAGGGCTCATCCCAATGGTTGAAATTCCCTGGATCAGCTCCACAATGATCAGAACCTGGAACCCCTCAAAGCTTCACTGTGTGAGGGAAAAACTTTCCCCTCCTGCCCAGGGAAGTCACCAAAAGCAAAAAGTCACTGCAAAAAAGCAGGTAATATGCAAAAAAAACCCAAACCCCCACTTTTCTGCGAGTTTTGTGTGGGCAGGAGCAAAACTGTAATTTTGTTTTGTTTGATTTTTTTCAAAATTCCTTGAATATTTTAATTAAAGGGACCATCCCAGTGGCTGAAATTCCCTGGATCAGCCCCACGATGATCAGAACCTGGAACCCCTCAAAGCTTCACTGTGTGAGGGAAAATCTTTCCCCTCCTGCCCAGGGAAGTTCACACAAAGCAAAAAATCACACCACAAAAGCAAGTAATTTGAGAAAAAACCCAAAACCCACTTTTCTGCCAGCTTTGTGTGGGCAGGAGCAAAATCATAATTTTATTTGATCTTATTTTTTCAAATGTCCCTGCATATTTTAATTAAAGGGCCCGTTCCAGTGGTTGAAATTCCCTGGATCAGCCCCACAATGACCAGAAGTGGGGACACACCAAAGCTTCACCATGTGAGGAGAAAAACTCTCCCCTCCTGCACAGGGAAGTTCGCACAAAGCAAAAAATCACACCACAAAAGCAAGTAATTTGCAAAAAAAAAATCACTTTTCTGGTAGCTTTGTGTGGGCAGGAGCAAAACTGTAATTTTGTTTTGTTTGATTTTTTCAAAATTCCTTGAATATTTTAATTAAAGGGACCATCCCAGTGGCTGAAATTCCCTGGATCAGCCCCACGATGATCAGAACCTGGAACCCCTCAAAGCTTCACTGTGTGAGGGAAAATCTTTCCCCTCCTGCTCAGGAAAGTTCCCAAAAAATCACACCACAAAAGCAGGTAATTTCCAAAAAAAACACCCCCTGTTCTGCCAGCTTGGTGTGGGGAGCAAAACTGTAATTTTATTTGATTGGATTTCTCAGATGGAAAGGGTTTATTTACCGATTAGAAACAAGGCGGGAAACTTGGCCTTTACTGCCTCCCCTGAGTTCTTTCCGATGTAAATGACGGTGCTCTGAACCTTCAAACTGCGGAGTTCGGGCACTTCGGGAAGAAGCTTTTCCTCTTCCAGGGGAAAACCCACCCCATTCCAACTGCAACGTCTGTGCCGGCGAGTTTTTAATTCTCCTGTTGACAAGCCCCTGCCTCCAAAATTCCAATTCTGCAACCTGAACGCTGCCTGGCAGGGAGGGGCAGCCCCCGACACACAAACACACACACACACACACACACACACACAAAAAGAGCTTTACACCTTTCTTTTTAACAATAGATTAATCTCCCTTTTGTTCTCCACGAGGGCCGGGCGTCGTGTTTTTAAAAACGCACTTTTAAAACGGGTATAATTAAACCTCCGCGAGGGGAGGGAGGCAGAAAAACCAGCTGCAAAGGGAGGAATAAAAGGCATTTTCCAGGCAGCAGGAGCGGGAGGTGCCTCATCCCTCCCCCTCACCGCACGTCCCATCCCACTGTCGGTGCAGGGGGGGGAATAATTATAAAAATGAACTTTGCGTGGCAAAACGAGGGCGTTGTAAAAGGATTAGTCCTTTGAACATCCAAGCACTTTCAAAAGAAGGATGGATTAGTGCTGACAACTCGATAAAAGTAGCCATCAATTATTTAAAATGCCATGGCTCTTCTCATCCAGCTCCTGCGATTAGGAAAACAGCTCAAAAACCAGGAATTACAATTACTCGTCCTCGACCGAATGGGCCCAAGGCTTCAAATAATAAAAATAAGGAAAACAGGAGGAATTGGAAGGAGCCTGGCAAGAACACAGGGAAGTTTCTGCTCTTGAAGCCATCCATGACATGAGACTGTGTTACAGGCTGGATTTGGGATTCACGGAGCAAAACAAGCCGAGGGAAGGGAAAAATGTCGGAGCTGTTGTGACAGAGAGACAAAAACTGCAGCTAAAGGGTGCTCAGAGTCCAAACCTGCTCAAACACCCCGAATTCTACCACTGCTGTGTTTGGAAAAAGCAAGGAACTCAACTTTCCTAGGGAGAAGATGGAAGAACCCCAGGAAGAGCCGGATTTTCCAGAGGAGGTGTGGATGTGCCATTTCTGGAAGTTTTGGATGCCCCAAAGGGGCAGGTTGTTCAAGGCCAGGTTGGACAGGGCTTGGAGCAACCTGGGCTAGTGGAAGGTGTCCCAGCCCATGGCAGGGGGTGGGACAGGATGGGCTTTAAGGTCCTTTCCAGTCCAAACCATTCAGTGATTTTAGGAAAGAAATTCCTGAAGGAATGTGGATGATGGGGTGATGCAAATCTCCTTTAAACGAAGTTTATTGGGCTTTGCCTTGGCAGGTTGTGGATGTTGAGAGCTCCTGGATACTGCAGGTCACCCACCACAGGAACAACGGGGCAGGGTTAGGATTAGGGTTTTAAACCAGTTCTTTTTATACCAGTTTTCAACACCGGTTTAAAACTGCAGGAACACCTTGGAAAGAAAAGGAGCTGGGGGGGAAAGAGGAAACCTGGGGGAAGTGACACTTCTGCAGTAGCTGGATCTACACTCAATCTTGGGAAAAGCTGCTCTGTCTCCTCATGCCAAGGATCTGCTCTCCTGCCAGGGATGTTCAAGAGATTGCAAATGGGGAATGTGCAGCTCCAGCTTTAACCAAAGAGGAGGGTGACCAGGCTAAGTGGCTTCTGTGGACAGAGAGATAAGAGGGGCTGGGTGTGGCACCAGCCCTGTGAGGCAAAATGAGGATTTATGAGCTCAGTGTCACTGCTGAGGGAGCCTGTCTGGGCTGTTTGGGTGATTAAAAGAATCAATCAAGGCCTGTGATCGAGGCTGAGGGCAGATACGTGTCCTTTACTCTCAATTTCTGGAGAAAAAAAAAACAACAGCAAGAAGAAAAAAATAAAAGTAAAATGAGTTATGAGGAAGTTTTGTAGTGGTTTTAGTGATCTGTCACTGGAAAGCAGCTGCACAGTCCAGGGTGAGGGTGAACACAGGAAATACCACGACAGCAAAGGCCCCTTCATGGAATCACAGGGTGGGATGGGTTGGAAGGGACCTTAAAGACCATTTAGTTCCACCCCTGCCATGGGCAGGGACACCTTCCACTGGCCCAGGTTGCTCCAACCCGGCCTGGGACACTTCCAGGGATCCAGGGGCAGCCACAGCTTCGCTGGGCAACCTGGGCCAGGGCCCCACCACCCTCACAGGCATTTGTTGAAGTAAATAAAAGTTGGTGGGCCCAGGCAGGACCATGATCTGAGACATTCTGCACCCAACTCTCACTGCAAGTGTTCAAGGCCAGTTTCTGGGCAACCTGGTCCAGTGGAAGATGTCCCTGACTGTTGCAGGAGGTTGGACTAAATGGCCTTTAAAAGTCCCTTCCAACCCAAACTGGTTTATAATTCAATGATGCAGCGCTGAACAAATGAGGGTTACATGGATTTTGGGCAACTCCAACACAAGATTCACCCACCCAAGGAATCACAGAATCACGGAATCAGCTGGCTTGGAAAAGCCCTCCGAGATCATCCAGTCCAAGCCTTGCTCCAACCCCACCCTGTCACCCAGCCCATGGCACTGATGCCACATCCAGTCTGTCCTTAAACACCTCCAGGGATGGGGACTCCACCTTCTCCCTGGGCAGCCCATTCTAATGGCTGATCCCTCTCCAGGGGAAAAATTCCTTCCCGATGGCCAAGCTGAGCCTGCCCTGGCACAGCTGGAGGCCGAGCCCTCTTGTCCTACTGCTGGTTCCTGGAGCAGAGCCCGACCCCCCCCGGCTCCCCCCTCCTGGCAGGGAGTTGCAGAGAGTGAGGAGGTCTCCCCTGAGCCTCCTCCTCTCCAGGCTGAGCCCCCCCAGCTCCCTCAGCCTCTCCTCCCAGCACTTGTGCTCCAGTCCCTTCCCCAGCCTGGCTGCTCTTCTCTGCCCCTGCTCCAGCCCCTCCATGGCCTTGCTGAGCTGAGGGCCCAGAGCTGGACACGGCACTCCAGGGGTGGCCTCCCCAGCGCTGAGTCCAGGGGCACAAGCCCTGCCCTGCTCCTGCTGCCACACTGCTCCTGAGCCAGCCCAGCAGCCAGCGGCCCTCTTGGCCCCCTGGGCACACTCGGGCTCCTCTTCAGCTCCCTGCCCATCCCAACTCCCAGCTCCCTTCCTGCCTGGCTGCTCTCCAGCCCCTCTGTCCCAGAACAAACCCCACAGACTGCAGGGATTAACAGGACACAGAGACCTCAAACACGGGTCGGGTTCCTTCAGGTCAAACGTGAGTCACACCTGTGGGACGGTTTGTTGAATCTGACTTTGCTTTTCCAGCTCTGAAGAGGCAGAAAATAACTGAAAACGTACTGAATGTGCAAGTCACACTTGACTTTTAAAAATAAGTGGGAGCCCTGCCATCACAGCTTGGCCTAAAGGCAGGAATTGCTTTTACAGAGCTCCACATCAGCCTCGGTGGAGAACTCACACATCTGCACGTGACTGGCACAGGAGCCTTTAAAAGGTGCCACAAAAGGCAGTGGCTGCGCTAAATGGTTCCCCCCGGAGGAAAAATTATCTGAAGAAATATTGAAAGCAAAAGGGAGATTCAGACTCGACGCAGGGAGGTAATTCTGTCTCTCATTTTAAACCGAAAAAAAGGAGATTCGGCAAGAAATTCTGCAAGAAATCGGTGGGTTTGAACCTCTTGGCACGTTGGGGTGTGCAATGGAAACATAAACAAGAGATAAAAACATCCACACGGCCCCTACAAAACCAAAAAAAAAAAAATTGAAATGTGAGAATCAGAACCACGGTTCCTTAAATTTCTCCTTGAATGGGAAAAACCCAACTGGATCAGCACTGCCTGCGCCTTAACGGATTGTGAGCCTGGAGTGACAACTAACTGGTTTATCCTAATAAATAACAACATCCAGTGGCCATCAAAGGATGGAGCCATCACCACTGGGGAGGCACTTGGATGCTGGGACCATCCTTCTCCTTAATAACCACTAATTGGACGGGGAGAAAACACGCCAAAGCTCCCAGGGATGACTCCTTGGAAAGTCACAATCCAGTGACTTCAACTTCATGCGTGGGATGCAGTGGAGTAATTAGCTCCAGCGAGTCATTATCCTGCAAAACAGCTGCACACTCTGACTTTTTAAGGAGTTTTTTCGTGGATTTTCAGCCGTTGGAGCTTGGCCAGAAAATTCTCAGGAGCGTCATCAACAGACAGTGAGATAAGGAACAACATCACAGGGATGCTTGAGAGGGGAAATCCCCCTCAGAGGGAGAAGTTGGAGCAATTTGCATATTTTTGGAGACAGGGCAGTGGATTTTTAAGGCCAGTGTTGGCAGTGACCACCCTATCACCTTGACACGGACCGTATAAGAACAGGCTGGAGAAAGGTCCTTGTAGCCTCATTTAGGATTGAGCCCAACAGTTACAGCCTGGAATTTAATGCAGAATCATTCAGAGACAAATTACTTTCACGGTTATTCAGTCACTCTGAAAACTCTGACTTTTTAAGGAGTTTTTTCGTGGATTTTCAGCCGTTGGAGCTTGGCCAGAAAATTCTCAGGAGCGTCATCAACAGACAGTGAGATAAGGAACAACATCACAGGGATGCTTGAGAGGGGAAATCCCCCTCAGAGGGAGAAGTTGGAGCAATTTGCATATTTTTGGAGACAGGGCAGTGGATTTTTAAGGCCAGTGTTGGCAGTGACCACCCACATGGGAAGATTTATCACCTCGACATGGACTGTACAAGAACAGGCTGGAAGAGGGTCCTTGTAGCCTCATTTTGAGTCCAACAATTACAGCCTGGAATTTAACGCAGAATCATTCAGAGACAAATTACTTTCATCGTTTTTCAGTCACCCTGAAAACAGGTTTACACTACTTTACATTTAAGACTGGGAAGGGAGAATGGAAAACGAGCCCAGTAAAATGTAATATTTCCAGAGGGTGATTTTTTTAAAGGATAATCTTTACAGGAGTGGCTGAGGACACGATGGCAGAGGGTGCTGCAAAACCTCTTATCTCCGAAGTAATTCGGTTCAAACATGTGCTGATAGTCATCCCACAGCAGCTTTATCAGCCTGTGCAGCGGGGGCTGATAAATTCTCGACTCGCGTTCAAATCACAGCGGCGGCTCCGGCTGGAGGAGCTTCAGAAAGATTCCCAGGATAGCAAAGAGTGGGATGGTTGAACCACAAACCCCTCCAGGAACGACACAAGGCAGCAAAAAGCCAGGAGAGAAGTGCCAGGTTCCCTCACTCCCTGCTCCCCACACTTCCATCCCAGCCAGGAGGTGACGAGGCCAAAGATTTCAGGCTCCTTCTGTCGGTGCAGAAACAGCCTTTTTATTTCTTCTCTCAATAAAATTATTGTAGGGAGCTCTTTGGATGGTTTGGTTCAAAGAGGCAGCAGTTTTTGTTCTCTTTCCCAAAATTACCCTTCCAAAACGTCGGGAACAAGCAGAACTCCTGACCACGTATGTTGTGACCAAGAATAATTCCAGTTCGACTCCATCCACCATGAGAAACAAATTCTAGGAACTGGAGGAGAAAATTCCAAGCCCTTCTGACTCTTCAACCCCTCATGAACTTTAAGGATATACATTGATATTATAGAATACATTTTCCTGGCTACAAATGAGGCCAGAATCCACATCATTGCACTGAGGACCCCAAACAAATCTCTGAGGTTTACAACTTCCACGGTCGGTCCTGCTCCAAAGTTGGGAAGTGAAGCATTCCCAGGTCTCAGCAAGGTCAGACACCTGCGCAGGCTGGGTTTGGGTTCTCACTCAGCTTAATTCTCATGTAAGAAAACAAAATAAAGGCAAAAACCCCCCAAAATACGGAATCCCAGAATGGGTTGGGCTAGAAGGGACCTTGAAGGTCATTCATTCCCACCCCCTGCCATGGGCAGGGACACCTTCCACTAGCCCAGGTTGCTCCAACCTGGCCTTGGACACTTCCAGCGATCCAGAGGCAGCCACAGCTTCTCTGGATGTTATCTGAAGTTTATTTGAGAGATCTGGAAATAAACAGGTATATTCTGGGAATGTGGCTGTCCCTGAATCCCTGGAAGTGTCCAAGGCCAGGTTGGAGCAAGCTGGGCTAGTGGAAGTTGTCCCTGCCAGTGGCAGGGGGTGGCACTGGATGTCCTTCAAGCCCCCTTCCAGCCCGAACCAGTCTGTGGTTCCTTGATCTTCAGGAATAACTAGAATTTTGCTTTCTTTTGTAACTCAGTTTTCACCTTCAGACACTCTCCTGTACTATTTTTCCCACCCTCAGCTCCCGACGGGGAGGAAGGAACACGAGATGTTCCGACAGACCCCACCCTGTTCTCACCTTCTGGCCCTGCTGACGCTGAAACCATTTTAATTTGGGGAACTGGGTTGTCCTCTGCCACGTTTTGGTCCTGAAAACCCAGTTTCTGAGAAGGCTGGAAAAGCTTGGGAAGGAAACAACTCAGGGATGCTCCAAAAGATCATTTTAAGTCGTGTAAAGGAACTTTTGGCCCTCGTCCAATGAAGCTGTTGCTGAAAGAACCATCCTGAACCTGCTGCACCCAGGCAGGCGCAGATTTAGTGACTATTGATCCAGGAAAAATCCCAGAAACTCCCCCAAATAATAAAAGTTATTACTATTATTCTATGTAGTTATAAGAGATACAGTTATAAACCAGGGTAAAACTTTATCCCAGTTATAAACTGGGATAGAAGTGACCAGATAAACCCTGGGGAGGTGAAAGCACCTTCCTCAGAACTTTGCAGGTTTTATCCATCCCGGAAGAGATGATTTTACAGATAAGTGGGAATAATTAAGGATTAAAATAATAATAATTATTATTAATAATAAATAATAATCATTAAGGGTTAAAAGAGCCTGACACAAACAACAGCAAGAGTCAGTTCTTTCTTTTCAGTCCCAGGCAACACGTAAAATTCCCAATTTTGGGGAGGGATTCCACAGTGTCCTGCTATCCCTGGAGCTGGGATGAGAACTGTGGTTGTTGCTGGTATCACTGCTCCACACCAGAGCCCAAAAAAGCTGTTTCAAAAGGCACTTCTTGTATAAATCCTTGACCCTCAGAGCCAAATCTCTCCCATCCCTCGTATCTGAGGGAGCCGTGGAGCTGCCCCGGTGTCACATCAGTCCCCAACAGCCCGCACTCAGGAGGCAGCAGATCCCACCTCTGCTCCTCCTGGGAGCTGGGAATGTGTATTTAGTCCCATTACACAGCCCTGTGACGGGCAGGAGGCCCCAGAACTTCTAAGGCAGGCACATGGAAATCTTCCTCCCCAATATCCCACTAACCCGAGCAGTGGGACGCGATTTCCCATTGACCTGCCACTCCAGGCCCTTGTCCCCAGTCCCTCTCCAGCTCTCCTGGAGCCCCTTTAGGCCCTGCAAGGGGCTCTCAGCTCTCCCTGGAGCCTTCTCTTCCCCAGGGGAACATCCCAGCTCTCCCAGCCTGGCTCCAGAATCCTGGAATCCCAGGATTGCTTGGGTGGGAAGGGACCTTAAAAACCTCCAGTTCAACCCCTGCCATGGGCAGGGACACCTTCCACTAGCCCAGGTTGATCCAACCCAGCCTTGGACACTTCCAGGGATCCAGGGGCAGCCACAGCTTCTCTGGCAAATCCATACCAGCCCCTCCCCACCCTCCCAGCCAGCAATTCCTTCCCAATCTCCCATCTCTCCCTGCCCTCTGGCACTTGGAAGCCATTCCCTGGGTCCTGTCCCTCCAGGCCTTGTCCCCAGTCCCTCTCCAGCTCTCCTGGAGCCCCTTTAGGCCCTGCAAGGGGCTCTCAGCTCTCCCTGGAGCCTTCTCTTCTCCAGGGGAACCCCCCCAGCTCTCCCAGCCTGGCTCCAGAGCAGAGGGATCCAGCCCTGGCAGCAGCTCCAGGGCCTCCTCTGGACCCTCTCCAGCAGCTCCACGTCCCTCCTCACTGGATACAGAGCCAGGTCCTGGCTGGACATGGCCAGCCAGGGATGTCCTGACAGGTCCCTCAGCCCCTACCTGCAGCAGAGGCCTCTGCACCCCCAGGATCTTCATGGTGTCCGCGTTGGCCAAGATCTTCAGGGGATCCGACGCCTTGGTGACGCCTTCGATCTCCTTGTTGATCTCAGCCAGGACCTGGTTGAGGAAGATGTTCTTGATGTACATGGTGAGGAACTCCCTGAGAGGGCACTGCTTGGCTGGGCCAAGCTCCATGGCAAACTCGATCTCCTGGATGAACCTGGAAAGCAGAAGGGCAACGGTGAGTTGTAACCAAACCACGGAGGGGCTTTAAACGTGTGGCAGCGGGGCCTCTGCCACTCCTGCACCTCAAATCCAAGCACCAGCTGTGAGGGGATGGCTCTGGACTGCGCCAACACGAGGAGAAAGGTCCACGAGGTGACACAAAGACTCAGCTGCTGGAGGAGAACTGATAAAATGAGGGAAAATCCACGTCCCAGACACATTTTGTGATGACCCATTCAAAAAACACAGACTGCTCTGTTTGAGGCACGGTGGAATGATGTTTTTCTAAAATTATAAACACCCCCCCCACACCACCACCAAAACAATTCAGGATGCCAGGAGTCCCTTGGAAAAGGCCAACTTCCTCCTGGCATTGGTCATTCCATTCCCACAGATGGGTTCCTCATCTCTAAACCGAACAGCAGAACATTCCAGCTGGAAGTAACACGGAAAAAAACCCAGCAGTGCATACGGATTATCCTGCTAGCAAGCTGCATTATGCGTGTCTGTATTCTGATATATCCTTATCATCCTTTATTGTTTCATCCAAGGATCCCACTCCTGCTCGCACAGACGATCCTGGGAATTATGTGAGCGCCAAATGTTTGCCGACTCCTGCAAAATCTCTCGATTTCTTGCGGTGCCATCTGCTTAGCACTTCCAGAAATTACCTCCTCGTCTCTTCAGCTACATCTGAGGCAGGGAAATAATCTTCCTTTTGGAGTTTTGTGCGTCAAAATAATCAGGAGTTGAGTGGAGGGAGCCAGAAGGGATCGAGACTTGCTGTCCCGAGTTGTGCCAGGAGAGGTTTAGGTGGGATAGCAGGAAAAATTCCTTCAGTGGAAGGTGAAGGGGTGGAGTCACAATCCCCGAAGGTGCTAAAAAACCACGTGGACGTGGCACTTGGGGACGTGGCTCAGGGGTGAACAACGGTTGGACTCGATGATCTCGGAGGCCTTTTCCAACCTCAACGGTTCCGTGGTTCTCTTCCTCACCACAAACCATTTTCCCAAATATTTTGAGGAGGTTTGCCTAATTGTCCGTGATCTTCTCCCTCCCCGTCCCACACTCCAGGGGAGCAGCTTCCCCTCAGAGCCCTGACCGAGGAGCTCCTGCCAATCTTCACGGCACGATTTAGTTCGAATCTGAGCAATTTTCCTCCCTAAACCCTCTGCCCTGGTGACTCCCAAGAGTCTGGAATTGACGCCTGATTCCATGGGGGATCCACTTGCAGCTCAGCTGGAGGATGGTTTCTCCAAAGAGAGCAGAGAGCTGCCACATGGAGGGGAACACCAAGTCCTGGCAGCTTTATTCCCCGGATTTCACCGATCAAGGGTGGGAATTATTACATACAAATGAATATAAATATAAACATATTCCCCAGGATAAACCAGGGAAGCAGTGGAGTCACCTGGGAAGAGAGCAGAGCCTCCCCCCTGCCACCAGCTGATCCCTGGAATCACAGGCCTGAGGGCACCACGTGGAGTGACAACCACTCGTGTCCTTCAGGGAACAACGCCGAGGCTGATGGGACCATATTGAATCAATCCACCCCGTCTCCCGATCAATCTGCAACTCCTTCTTCCTGAGCTCGTTTACACGGCGCTGGTGACACGGAAACCCCACCAGAAATGTGGATTTTACCCTCTCAGCTGGGGAAGGAGAGGCACGGGGGAATCACTGGAAAGGGGAATCATTCAGTGAAGGGAAGGAACAGCTTTTAAACGCTTTTGAAAACGCAGCACACGCTTAAAACCGGCTAAAACACTCATAAATAAAAAACCTTTAGAGGGAGAGCGAGCAGGTATCAGCTCTGAGAGCTCAGATGTGCTGAGCTGCAGCAGCTCCCCACCCCACAACAGCCTGAGGGTGTTTCCAGGCGTTTCCTGGACCTCAGACTAAACTGATTTTGCAAAGATACAGGAAAGGACGGTGCTAAAAAAAAGAGGCGTAATCGAGACTTTCTGGTTTGCCCCTGGCATCAATCCCCCGTTTCAGATCCCCCCTAAAATCCTGTGCCTCAACCCCCAGGAAACTTCTCCATTAGAGTTCTGGAGGCTGATTAAAGCTAAGAAGTTTTAATGCGTCGGCACAGACAACACAACAGCGGTTCGCTTAATCCCGGGAATTGAAACCCCATATCCCTGTTTCCCTTGAACCACAGAGCAATCACAGATCAGGAGAAGCTGCCAGACTGTCATGGGGGTGGATTTGGGGAGTGCTCAGAATCACTTGTGATAAAGAACAAAGGGTCACGAGCTCAGGAACTCCATACCAGGGCAAAGGTATTAAGACAGGAGCTGGAGGGTGTGGGAGAGGGACCTTGGCATTGAATGGTCAAGGGCACTTGGGTGAAAGGATGATGGGAAGGAAAAGACAGTTTCTGAGGCCTTCACTTAATCCAAAGACTTCTGAGAAAGGGAATGGAAGCAGAGAAAAGGGAAAGGAATGTGGAGGATGTGTGTCAGAGCGTGTCTGACAGCAGGGAGCAGCCCAAGGAGGTCAGGAATTCGATATTCCAGTGGTACAAGGACATCATCCCTTGGTGCAGCCTCCAAGGACAACTGGGATCCCATTTGCTATGATGGTTCAAAGAGGACTTCTCCATGTTGTCACCAGCCAGGATGAGTCCCACAGCAGCTCTGCCAAGGGAAAACCTCAGGGAACCACTGTGGAGCTCCAACTTCCATCCCCTGTGGAGCTCCAGCTTTCCTCCATCCACTGTGGAGCTCCAACCCTCATCCACTTGGAGCTCCAGCTTTCCTCCATCCACTGTGGAGCTCCAACCTCCATCCACTGTGGAGCTCCAGCTTTCCTCCATCCACTGTGGAGCTCCAACCTCCATCCACTGTGGAGCTCCAGCTTTCCTCCATCCACTGTGGAGCTCCACCCTCCATCCAGTAGGGAGCTCCACCCTTCCCCGAGCCTCTGTTGCACTCCAAC
>VXAY01005803.1:113248-128868 GCA_013399855.1 Oxyruncus cristatus
GACCAAAAAAAAAAACCAGCAGACCTCAGAGGAAGAGCGTTAATTTTCTGCTGTTTTGAAATGTTATACAGCCCAGAAAACATCCAGGAAGGCAACAACTACAGAAAATGACTGCTGCTGGCAGCAAATACTAAATTTGGGGCGTTTTTCACCCAAATATTGAGGTTTCAGCTGAACAAGTAAATGCCAGACTCGTGCCCCACAACCCCAAGCTGAGTTTAACGGGATGTTCAGGACAAAGGACCAAATTCTCCCATCAGTCCCATCACTTCAGGCCCTCCCCTCTAAAACCAGAAATCCCCAAGATGAAAAGAGCCCAGGACTCCTTTTTTTTTTTTTTTTTTAACAGTAGCTGAAAAAAAAAAAATTTAAAAATACAGGATTTAAGGGACGGATTTCTGTGTTGCAGCTGCTCAGCCACGAGACTGAGGGAAGCGGTGATGTAAAAATCAGTATTTTGTCGCCTCTGAGGTGCTGCAAACACCACAAACGCCCCGAGAAAACAACGAAATTGCAATTTAGCCATCAGCTGGTGCTGAAAATATCCCTCCTTTAGTGGCCACCTGTCACCTGAAGGACACGGGACGTAAAGGAACCGCCTCGGGTGCGGTTTCTTCGGGTGTCTCCAGAGGTGGAATATTGGCTCACATTCGAACCACAAGATGTAAAGTCAGAATTAATTAAATCTGGAGATTCACAACATATCCAGAAGTGCATCTCACGCCCCGTAGATCAGATTCCTCCCACGTGATCCCCAAATGTTAGCAAGAGATCACTCAGTGGAAGCTTCTGACGTGGCCTCCTTCCTCTCACCTCTTGCTCTTCCCAGCAGCAGATTTTGGGAATCAGCAGCATTCCCACCCTCTGCCAAACCTCAGCCCACAGCCAGGAGTGATTTTTCCAAAGGTCTGGACAAGGAGCAGCCTGGAATTTTTGGGACCCTCTTGGAGAAAACGAGTTTTGAGAGGACCAGAAGGGCAGAACCTGGGAGTCGTTGCTGTGAAGCGGAGGGTGTGAAATGGGCACCGGGATCACAGTCCAGGGAAAACCACTGGAGAATACACTGTACAGGCCACTGGTATGGGATTAATTAACTGAAGACACGGGTTTAAGCTGAAAGAGGGTAGATTTAGATGGGATATTGGGAAGGAATTGCTGGCTGGGAGGGTAGGGAGGGGCTGGGATGGATTTCCCAGAGAAGCTGTGGCTGTCCCTGGATCCCTGGGAGTGTCCAAGGGCAGGCTGGAGCAACCTGGGATAGTAGGGGGTATCCCTAGGATTGGACCTGGATGATCTTTGCAGTCCCTTCCAAGCCAAGGCATCCTGGGATTGGGGTTGGCCTCTCATCCCCTACAACTCAGCTGGCTCCACACCTTCGTGTTTTAGATCAAACCCGACAAAACTCGAGCTTTGTTCAGGCCCCAAAGCCCCTCCACTGCAGGTTTCCACCCCAAAAAACCCTCTCCAGCTGTCCCTGGTGAGCAGGGTGTGATGTCTGCTCCCCTCCACGAGCCCTGTGTGTCCGAGCACATGGAACTAAATCCACGGAAAAGCCTCCTGTGAGCCCGACCTCCGCGGAGGCTTTTGAGAGCCGAGTTCCACTTTCATTCTGCTCACCCCCTACGGACTCCAAACTACACTACGAGGCCTCTGAGTTCATTTTGAGAACAAACATAAAGCAGTTTTACTCCCCACGTGCCCTGAACCTCCTTTTCATCCTCCAGGGCGGGTACAGGTCCTTCACAACGTGAACCTTGGAAGCAGGAAAATGGTGGGCGAACGGTTTTGTCTCTTCCTAATTCATCGAGGACCTTTTCGGGGTTGTTCAGGAACACAGAGGCTGAGCTTCCCCACTGCTGCGACAGGAAATGAATGTTTGCAAAGGCAGAGAGTTCAAAACTGCAGAAGGGGACGGGATCATTACCCAAAAACCCCCCAAGTGGGAACATCCAGGGAGGAGGAGAATGCAAAAGGCCGCCCCTCCAGCGACTGGGGAGAGCAGAGCTGTGACGTGCAGCTCCACAGGCTTCACCTTCAGCCTCAAACACAGCTTGGCTGAGCTACCACTTCATCCTCTGGCACTGAAAAGAAATGAATGATTTTAGGTGCCTTAATTTACGCAGAACTGAGCAAGCACAGCTCCTCTTCCAGCCGCCTCTCTGCTCTTCCGAAGCCGCACCACCGAATCCCTCCTCTCCTCTCCCATCCCTAAAACCTTACGTTTCCAGCCCAAAATTCAAATTAAATCAAGCCAAGCCTACCAGCTGCCACAAAAGGCCAAGATTGCTTCGTGGTGATGATAACAGTAACAATAATAATGATAATCCAAAATGACCGGTGACCTAAATTACCCTCTGCGGATCCATCTGTGATTTAAATCCAATCCCACGGGAGATCCCACCGACCACAGGCAATCAATCCCTGTCTCTAGAGAAGTCCTGGGATGTTTCACGTGAACCCAGGGCACAGGTAACACCTGAAGGCACGCTCTGCCCATGGGATGAAGCCAAACCCGTAGGATCCCACCGCTTCTTCCGCCCCCAAGTTGCTCCAAAAGCTTCACTTCCCACCGTGCTACAAGAGGAACCCCTAAATATTTCTCTCCTGCTTTGCTCCCTACCCTGGAAGGCAGAAAACACACCCAAGCCTCGCTCAGAGAGCGTTACCATTTCAAAACTTTCAACCGTTGTACTTTTAAAGCGTTTAAATTCTAAACGAATCCCTGCCCAGAGCGTGGAAATATCTTGGGGGGCGGGGGGGTATCCATTAAACGCTTGTAAAACACTCAGGCATCGATAACGATGTTAAAAAGAACCATCATGTAAAGCCATCCTGTTACACAAAGAGGAAGTTCACCAGCTTTAGCTGTTCCTGCTATTAAATCCCATTTTCCTTTAATGTCCTATTACATTCAGTTTGTTGACCACCAACCCCCCACAGCTTCACATTTGCTCCCGAGCTCAACAGGCTCACACAAAAAAAAAATGAACTTCTTACTCATCTTTTTAAATGAGTATTTATTCACTTCTTAAAGCTTTGGGCTCCAACCCCCCCCCAGCTCTCAGTCTGGCCCCCCGTAAAAAGCAACATATGCCAACAATAAATCTTTAAAATGGCTCTGTTTAACGGAGTGGCTGCACTGACAGCTTTATAAATGGGCCCCAGCTTTATGCAAACTGGGTTTTTATGAGATTGCATTCTAATGATTCGTAATAGGAAGGCAAGGACGGCTTCGGAGGAACACCTCGGAGCAGCCAGCGGTTTCCAAGGCGCTGGATTCGGGGTGCGAGCCAACGCCAGGCGCTCCCAGGTGAGCTTTGCTGCACCTCTGTGCTCCTCCCAGTCGGGCAGCAAACAGCCTGATCACTGTCTCCGTGTCTGTCTGCCCAGTTATTCCTGTTTGCTGTGTGCTGACACTCCATCAAACAAGTGGACAGACGGCACAATCCTGCATTAGCATCCCACTGACTCGGCAGGCTCTGGGGAACGGCCAATCAGCTGCACCAGGGGTAACTCCAAAAAACCCCCTGGGGGCAAATAAACAGCCCAAACTGAGAATATGTGACTTCATCCATCTGGGGACGCCCTGGATACCAGGGACTGGGTGGAGCCACTGCCTCCAGGAGCGCGCGGGACCACGTTCACATGTCCTGCTGGGGACACCCAACTCGGGCACCTCAACCCCGTGGCACCGGCACTGAAGGGCTGATGAGTGATTCCAGCTGTTCCCCTCCGCAGCAGTCGGATTTGCCATCAGCCAACCTGGAGGAAAGGCCAGGAGGACCACCTGTACCAGGGGTTTTAGGATGGCAACATTCCACAGACCTGTGTCCCTGAAGGATTTGGGAAGTAGGGTTCCACGGGCAGCCCTGCTCTCTCCACAGTCCCAGACCACTTGCATTTAGCAGCAGGAAATAAGACACTTCAGAAACCTGTGGCAGAGTCTAAAGTCCCTTTATCCAAGTGAACACCAAGTCCAGCCCATAATCCCTCCTTCCCCATTTTAGTCCTGTACCCAAAGCTGTCGAAGATATGACCCTGAAAACCATCGGATGGAGTAGAAGAACATCAATCCCAGATCCTTTCCATCCACCTTATTGCCTGACTTGAGAACCTGGATGGGACAACCACAGAATCCCTGAGGCTGGAAAACACCTCAGAGATTGAGTCCAGTCATCCCCCAGCCCTGCCAAGGCCACCACTGATCATGTCCCCAAGTGCCACATCCACAGGGATTTTAAACCCCTCCAGGGGTGGGGACTCCAACACCGCCCTGGGCAGCTGTGCCAGGGCTGGACAGCCCTTTCCAGGGAGAAATTTTCCCAAAATCCAGTCTAAACATCTCCTGGCACAGCTTGAGGCCGTTCCCTCTCCTCCTGTCCCCGTTCCCTGTCAGAGCCCAACCCCCCCCGGCTCCCCCCTCCTGTCAGGGACTTGCAGAGCCAGAAGGTCCCCCCTGAGCCTCCTTTGCTCCAGGCTGAGCCCCCCCAGCTCCCTCAGGAGTTCTCCAGCCCCTTCCCAGCTCCCTTCCCTTCCCTGCACACACTCCAGCCCCTCCATGGCTCTGCTGTCTGAGGGGCCCAGAACTGCCCTCGGGATTCCAGGGGGGCCTCCCCAGGTCCCAGCACACGGTGGGGATCTCAAATTATTGATTACCAATCAAACCAGGTGATCCTTCAGCTGCACTTATTAGTTCCAATCTAATCACACTCATTAGTAAGTGGGCAGAAAAGCTGAGCTTAATTGGGGCCCACTAATACTGGTATTTAGAAAGGCAAGAAACAGTGATCAAAGAACCACGCTCTGGTCATTAATTAGTTCACACTTTGGCTACAGGGCCAGAGCTGCACAAAAAGAAACCATGGGAAGTTTCCCACGTGCCCTGGGAGATATTTCCAGCAGGGAAATACCCCCAGGATTTCAGGAGCCACCACTGTTTCTGGGACAGGGTTTGAGAGAAGGTTCAGTGAGCTGGTTTTATGAGGAGGGATATTTGCAGAGCATGTTTGGGGGGAAACAGGAACAGCTTCCAGAGTCAACAGGGATGAAAAGCAGGTTGTCTGAGCTGCCTGGCATCATCCACCTCATTTGGCATCCAGGGGCTGGGCCAGGCTAATGAGGAGAAGGGATTTGCAACAACTCTGTGCTCCCGGAGGCAGCAAATCTGGACAAATTGGATGCTGTGCCTCCATGAAGGGTCTCACTCCTCTTCTCCAAAGAGTGAGGACATTTGCTTTGATGGCTTCAACCATTTCCCACACCGGGAGTTAAACATTCTTCCAAATCAAACTCATTTAAACTCATTCCCTGAGTACTTCCAATTGTGCCTGACTCCGGCTCTTCAAGCCTGAAATGGGGAATTCCTGACGGCTGATGCTTTCTGTGCCCAGAGTGATCCTTCCGAGCCACACTTAATTCATTAGCTTAAAACAAAGAGAGTGGAGCTGCTGTAAAGCACAGCCCAAACATCCAAAGGGCTGCACTGCTGATGGGAAAACTGTTTCCTGCCCCTGGGAAAAGTCATTTTGATGTTCACGTGCGTCTCAGGTTTATTATCCCATAATTGCATTGCACAGATGAGCTGCGGTCCATTAGGAGCAGCCCCGTAAACATGAAACTGTATCAAAGGTATAAATTGTATAAAATGGGGCCGTAAGAACAGGCTGAGGCCCACTCTGAGTCCTCATTACAGACCATCACATCAAAGGACCGTGTTTGAGGGGGAGGCAAAATGATCTTCACATGCAGGCACTGGAGAGCCCTGAATGTACCACACCGACCACGAGCACTCCTCGGCAAGCTCACAATCCAGGCTGGAAGAGGCCAGGAAGATGTTCCTGAGGTTGGAGAGCCTTTCCACCCCACAGAGTTGGGCACAAAGTGCCTGGTGCTGCTCAGGGTGACTCTGCCCGTGACCTTGTTCTCCCCCCACCACAAATCAGTGCTCGGAAAAACAACAGGTTCCATCATTTTCCATGGCCTGTGGTCATGTGGGCTGTGCTTCCCTACCAAGTCTCCTGAGACTTTACTGCAGAATCATCATGGAATGGTTTGGATGGGAAGGGACCTTAAAAATCATCCAGTTCCATCCCCTGCCATGGACAGGGACACCTTCCACTAGCCCAGGTTGCTCCAGCCTAGGCTTGGACAGTCCCAGGGATTCAGGGGCAGCCACAGCTTCTCTGGGAAATATATCCCAACCCCTCCCCACCCTCCCAGCCAGCAATTCCTTCCCAGTATCCCATCTCTCCCTGCCCTCTGGCACTGGGAAGCCATTCCCTGGGTCCTGTCCCTCCAGGCCTTGTCCCCAGTCCCTCTCCAGCTCTCCTGGAGCCCCTTTAGGCCCTGCAAGGGACTCTCAGGTTGTTTTGAAAGAGGAACCTCCTCTAAACCACGTCTGTAATTACATCAAGGATGGGGAAACTCCACAGGAGTCACACTAATTAAGGATCTGTGACAGATGGGCTGATTTAACAGCCTTTCATCCCTGGTGATCCCACCCTGCCCTGCCAGCCAGCACCACTCCTGCTGAAATGGGATGGCAGCTCCTCTTCCCAGCTCAGTGTTCACTGATGGGCTGTGCTGTCACATTCCAGACCTTCCTGTTTTCCAAAGGGACACACCCCAAGGAAGCCCGTTGGCCTAATTAACTCATAACTGTCCATCACACCCCGGCAACGAGTTCTTCCCAATCCACTCCCAACCCCACAAACAGCAGTTCAGAGCCTTTCTGTAGGGATGGCAAACCCCACATGTTTTTTGGCTTCCCAGGATGTTTCTTCCAGCGACAAATGGGGGTGTTTTTCCAACCTGGATTCAAAAGTCCCCCTGCAAATAAAGCCTCGTGTTTGTGTTTCTCTTCCTGCAGGGCATGAGACACCTCAGAGCCTGGGAAGCTGGAACAGGCAGGAATAAATCTTGAGAACCATGAAGATATTCAGCAGCAATCTCAGAAAATATGAGTATTCTTTTCTGACATAAAAACCCTTCCTTTGTGGGCACCTGCACCGTAAATCATGCTCAGGTTCCTCACACCCTCTTCTTACAACTCCCAATTCCTTTCCATTACCTAAAATAGGAAAAAATATGTGTACAGTGCAGCAGTGCAGCTTCATGGGCATGATGGATGCCGCAGCAGTTTTATTTTGGATTTTTTTGCCACGAATTTTTACTGTCCTGCATTGCAAAACCCGCACCAGGAACCAGGCTCCTAATACTTGTCCTAACTCAACCAGACTCTGTGAATCATTTCTCACGCCTCAGCTTTTCATCTTTAACTAACAGTGCTTGAACGCTGTGAATAATTTATTTCCTATGCCAGATTTATTATTGTGCTCTTTTTTTTTTAATTTTATTTATTTTTTTTTCTCATAAAGAAATACGGTTTTAGAATATATTGATTTTAGTCTTCAAGGCTGGACAGGGCTTGGAGCAACCCGGGCTAGTGGAAGGTGTCCCTGCCCATGGCAGGGGGTTGGAATGGGATGATCTTTTAGACCTTGCAAACCACTCTTTAAAATCCCAGTTCAGACACTGCTGGTGTGGTCTGACTAGCCAGACTTTGGGCATAAAAGTCACAATCTGTCTGGAGACTCTTCTCCTGTTTTCTTGTTCAAGCACTTGAAAAGTGCAAACATGAGGAAGAGAATAAAGTGCTGAAGTGACGATGGGGTGATTTGTGCTTATATTTTTATGTGCTCCTTTTTTTTTTTAGCCATCGATGATCCAGCCCCTGCCATGTTTGAAAAATCAAATGTATTTTTTTTGCAATCGTGGGTCTCGCGAATTAATCCTTCTCAAGTGCTGCTTTCCTTCCCCTCAGGGGGCAAACCGTTCTGTCCCAAATTATTCATGTTTAGATAACTTTTGTGTGTCTCCATTAGTTTCCCACAGTGACTTCCAGCCCTGAATCAGTGGGCGTGTCCAGTCAGGGGAAATAATCCTGGGCTGCAACGTAAGAGAAAATAGAGCCGGGCTTTGGCTTCCAGTGATTTCCATCAAATCATGGAATCAGCCAGGTTGGAAAAGCCCTCCGAGATCCTCCAGTCCAACCCTCGCTCCAACCCTGCCGTGGTTCCCAGCCCATGGCACTGATGCCACATCCAGTCTGTCCTTAAACACCTCCGGGGATGGAGAATCCACCACTTCCCTGGGCAGCCCATTCCAAGGGCTGATCCCTCTCCAGGGGAAAAATTCCTTCCCAATGGTCAAGCTGACCCTGCCCTGGCACAGCTGGAGGCCGAGCCCTCTTGTCCTACTGCTGGTTCCTGGAGCAGAGCCCGACCCCCCCCGGCTCCCCCCTCCTGGCAGGGAGTTGCAGAGAGTGAGGAGGTCTCCCCTGAGCCTCCTCCTCTCCAGGCTGAGCCCCCCCAGCTCCCTCAGCCTCTCCTCCCAGCACTTGTGCTCCAGTCCCTTCCCCAGCCTGGCTGCTCTTCTCTGCCCCTGCTCCAGCCCCTCCATGGCCTTGCTGAGCTGAGGGCCCAGAGCTGGACACGGCACTCCAGGGGTGGCCTCCCCAGCGCTGAGTCCAGGGGCACAAGCCCTGCCCTGCTCCTGCTGCCACACTGCTCCTGAGCCAGCCCAGCAGCCAGCGGCCCTCTTGGCCCCCTGGGCACACTCGGGCTCCTCTTCAGCTCCCTGCCCATCCCAACTCCCAGCTCCCTTCCTGCCTGGCTGCTCTCCAGCCCCTCTGTCCCAGCCTGGACCTGCAGGGGCTTCTTGTGGCCCAAGGGCAGCACCCGGCCCTTGGCCTTGTGCAACCTCATCCCGTTGGAATCAGCCCATGGATCCAGCCTGTCCAGGGCCCTCTGCAGAGCCCTCCTGCCTTCCAGCACATCAACACTCCCCCCAGCTTGGGGTCAGCTGCAGATTTGCTGATGGTTCACTCGATCCCCTCACGCAGACCATCGACAAAGACATTAAACAGGGCTGGGCCCAGCACTGATCCCTGGGGACACCACTGGTGACGGATCCCAGCTGGATGCAGCTCCATCCCCACCACTCTCTGGGCCCGGCCCTCAGTCCGTTCCTAACCCAGCACAGGGTGCCCCTGGCCAAGCCTTTTCCAGGATTATCCCGTGGGAGATGGTGTCCAAGGCTTTGCTGAAGTCCAGACAGACACATCCACAGCCTTCTCCTCATCCACCAGGTGCGTCACCAGATCATAAAAGGAGATCAGGTTGGTCAGACAGGACCTGTCCTTCCTAACCCTGTGCTGGCTGGGTCTGATCCCTTGTCCATCCTGGAGGTGCTGTGGGATTGCCCTTAGGATGATCTGCTCCATAACTTTGCCAGGCACTGAGGTCAGGCTGACAGGCCTGGAGCTTCCTGGGTCCTCCTTCCAGCCCTTTTTGTGGACTGGCGTGACATTCCCCAACTTCCAATCATCTGGGACCTCCCCGTGAGCCAGGACTGGTGGGAAATGATGGAGACTCCTTTAGGCTCAGAGGACACAGGAAAGAGTCCAGAAGTCCTCCAGATGTTGGCAGTGCAGTTGGTAAAGGGCTGAAACTTTGTGCTTCGTGGCTGAGCCCCCATGGAGCATCCTGGGAGGATGATTTTTAAGAGTCCCTTCCTTTTAATGGGATGTTTTCCCTCCTGACTTTCCCAGAGGATGAATTCCAGCCTCTGTGATGTCACTTAATTAGAGAATTTAGGGTCCCATATTGCTCAGACAGAAACTCCAGCGAGGCAAGCGGGAAGAGGAATCCAAGCTCAGTTCTCCTTGGATTTTTTCCCCTTTAACATCAGCATGCAGCACCCAGCCCCAATGAAATAATACCTTAAGATTAGTCTCTTCTCAGTTCTCTCTTTAATATATATATAAAAATATATTTTCACACCCAGGCACTTATCAATAAAATCATAATTGCACTGATAGCAAGAGCAGCGAAAGTGCCACAGCAGATGGGCCTGTGGAAAACGCTGAATAAACCCAAGATTCTGCCAATTCTAGGAATTCACTGGTTTATAAATTTATTTTTTTTTTTCCCCCATCACAAATGCACATTATTTCAGATAGGCTCTGCCTAAGTGGCTACGGATCAGCTTATCTTTAAAAGCAGCGCAGTTTTCAGGGAGAGTATTAGAGAGAAACCGGTGGAGATATTCGTGGAACGTGACGTTGGGCCCCTGAGAAGGCGAACGAGGAGATAAAATACAAACTACAGGATATATAAAGCAAGAGAACAGTGTTGGGGGAAGCGAATTCCGAAAGTGCTTAACGGTATTTAGCAAAACTAGATAAAATTCGAGGACGTGCAGAGCTGATAAAATAAAAAATAACTGCAGAAATTTAAGATCTGGGTAAGGAAATCAGCCTAAACTGTGAGTCCTGGACCCCTGGAGGACTCTCTCAGTTTCCTAAAGGAAAAAAACCCCTGGATTTGGTCAGAGGTTTTAATTAAAGCAACAGAAAACCTTCTGTGTTTCTTTAACCTCTTCAAGCATCCCTACCTTAGGATGCCAGGATGGAATATGGAAAGGGAATGGATTTATATCAACAGAAGATGAACTCGGCATTAAAAATGGGCTGACAACTCTACCTCAATCCACAAAATATCCTCATCTCTCCTTGGATTTACAAAGTTTGTGTCTGAACAAAGCAAGAAAAGTTAATTAAAAAATAATAATGTCCCCTCGTATTTTATCCCTCCTGTTCCTCTCTCCTCTCACCTCCTTTTCCCATGACCTTAAAGAAGTGAGGATCCCAAAATCAAGTCGGTGACAAGGAAGGCTGGTTGAAGTCATGGAAGAAAACAAAAGTCATGGAAAAAACAAAGATGTTTCCTTCCCAGTATTCCACCCTCTGAACAAAAAGTGGTCACACGAATAATTCTTCTTTCCCGAGAAACTAAAACGGACTTCTCAGCACTTGGCCAAATTCCAAAGGCTGTTTGATAAAGGTGGGAAGAAAAGGATTGGGCAGGGCCACCTTCCACGGGACCGGGTCCAACCTGGCCAGGAACATTCCCAGTAAATGTGCTCCTGAAGTTCTGCGGGGATGCTGAGAATAACCTGCTCCCCACACAGGGTTTCCTGGGCAGGTAAAGACTTTCAGGAAGGTCCAACCACCAGGGCAGAAGATAAAAATAAGATTCTTGAACCTAATTCCTGACCTTCAGTGTGATGTGACCCACCCAAATGGGCGAGAGGGTTTCCCTGCTGGAAAATTTGGGGATCAAGTGCTTTCCAAAGAGTCCCGTGGATTAATGACTATGACGAAAACAAAGGGATGAGACCCCACACAGCACAAGATGCCAAACAGTGCCCAAAACTCACAAAACCCAAGCAGAGGCAGAAGGACGGAAGATCCAGGAGTGCCGTGGAAGATCCAACGCTGACCCACGTCCCCAAGTGCCACATCTCTTAAACCCCTCCAGGGATGGAGGGGACTCCACCACTGCCTGGCAACCCTTTCCATGAAGAACAGCAGCTCCTGACAGCCAAAAATTGGGGATAAAATCTCTGGCATCATTCCACTTTTTTTTTTTTTTTCCAAATAAATCCCCAAAGAGATGACGATGACAGGGATCAGAGGATGGGGAACAATCCCCAGAATGATCAGTTTCCAAGTGCTGTTTATGTTATTTGGATTTAAGAACCAACCCGCCCCCACCACAAAGGACTGTAAGTGAGATATGGAGAACTCAGAGACACAATGCAAAAGTCAGCAGTGTTGAGCAAACTCTTAAAACCCATCAATTTGTAGGCAAGAACATGGAATATTTTGCTTTAAAGCTTTTTGCCTGTCCAGTAAAAGTGGCAACTGGGTATAAATTTCAGGGTGTCCAAAAAGCAGGAGCTCGTAGCCGCCAATAAACAAAAGCACGACGCAACTTTGGGATGGAAATTCAAACTCCAGAGGTAATTCTCCACTGTCAGTGCTCACTGATGCCTGAATTAGACTCTCAGGGATGCATAAATAGGATTTGTTTGATGGCTTTATCATTCCTCCATTATATCAGATCTCGGGAAGCAGTGGGAGACATCCCAGGGCTCTTGGGAGATCCCTTGTTCGAGGACACAGCGGGGGCAAAACTGCGTCAACTCCCACCGAGGAGCAGGGCCTGACCAGGAAATCCTAATTAAGGCCAGAGCAACCCACTTAGAATTCTCTGAAGCAGCCAATCAGAAGCAAAATACTGTCAGCATTTTGTTTAAATCCACTGTAAAATCAGTCTGACATGACAGGAACCGTTTTACAGGCTAAAAAGGGATGGGCTGAAGCAATTACAGCAGAGGGTTGGGGGGGTTTTCTGATGCAAAAAGACACGAAGTTTGTCACCATCACTGCTCTGAAACCATGATTCCAAATGCTCCTCAGCCACCAGTTGTGGTTTTCGAGGGTGCCTCAAGCTGAGAAATCCCACCCGGTGGATTATCCTGCCCTAAGCACTGAAATTCCAAGTAGAGACGTTCCAGCTCAGCACCTTCCGGATCCACTGGTGATTTTTCCCGTCACTCTTTCAAAAATGATTCAAGATGTTTATGTTTAAAGATATTTAGGCTTTATGATTAAAGATACTTATGATTAAAGATATTTATGTCCTCACCAAACAACCCACAACCTCCCCCACTCTGCGGTTTCTCCGCTTTCGCCGTGAGAAGAAACTGAGGGTGAAGAGTCAACTGAAAGAATTCTCTGAATTGGGTGCCCTCAAAATATCAACAATTTTGCCCCACCAAACCTCGAGGTTGCCACACAAACCAAAGAACTTGTTGCCCCTCAGCTCAAGGCAAGGAGGAAATAAATAGGCCTGACCTAAACCCAAGGCAACACCATAAACGGTGACATTCCAACTACAGACTGGATTTTAAAGCCAGGGCTTCCCAGGGCAGTGGGGAGCTGAACAGTGGGTCAATCCATCAATAATTAGGTGACCAAACTGGAAATTCTTCCCTGTGAGGGTGGGGAGGCCCTGGCCCAGGTTTCCCAGAGAAGCTGGGGCTGCCCCTGGATCCCTGTGGGAGTGTCCAAGGGCAGGTTGGAGCAACCTGGGCTAGTGGAAGGTGTCCCTGCCCATGGCAGGGGTTGGAACTGGATGAGCTTTAAGGTCCCTTCCAAGTCCTTCCGTGGTTCTGTGATTTACTGAGATGATTTCTCAGCTCCTGAGGGCCAACACGGAGAGCTCGGAGCTCCTGGACATCTTGGCCAGAACCAAGGAGGTGTGTCCCAAACACTGTCCCACCCGGGAACATCAGCTTGGAGACATGACACGGTCCAACTGTCCCTCTGCAATCCCAGCATTCCAGAGCTCTAAGACACAAACGCTTCTCTCCCGGAGTTGCCGCAACTCCGCTGATTCACACCTGGATCTCCACCAGAGAAAGAACAACCCTTTGGCACCTCCAGGAACATTCCCAGGATCGGCTGGTTGCCGTGAAGCAACAGGATCTAAATGCCAAGGGATTTATCCTCCAACGTCACTTTACACCCCAGGAATGCAGGGACACGGGCACGAGGAACACGGAGAGGGAAGCTGGAAGAAGAGAACTTGGTTCTATTGCGGCTCCTCCGAAGCCAATTTTCCTGAAACACCACAGTGAGCACCACAAATTGTTGGTAATTGGGATTTTTCTCAATTCCATAAAAGCTTGCAGAAGTTACAACGGAATTCCCCCCTTCTTAGACCAGGATAATGACTGACCCAGTGGTGGAGGAGGAGAGGAGCACCACTGGAAAAGACCTGTGGGATTAAACACCTCTGGACTGTTATAACGTGTCCTGAGAAGTAATTTTGGTTGGAGATGGAAGGAACTGGGAAATGTTCCTCTGTGCTGCCAGGAAATCCTATCCCTTCCCTTTGCTGCAGAATTTTAGCCATAAAATCTACATTACTTAAGTTTTAGTGTGGCTTTCTAGTTCCTTTGGCTTGTTAGTACCTTTGTACAGAATTCCTACAATGCAGTATTATTTAATATTCTATTTATTTTTAATATCTATATTTTTACATATTTACACATTTATATGTATTTCTATATTTTTAGACATAATATTTTTTTTATATATCTTTTTGTTAAGAGCTTCAACAGAACGAGGCAAAGGGGGTTTCTATCTGTAAAAATCTGCTGAGGAAGAGATTTCACACTTGATGTTAAGTGGTCAAAGCTGCTCAGGAGAGCCCTGAAACCATTCCAGAAGGGGTGATGGTGTTTAGAGGAGATGAGGAAGAGGAAGAGCAGAGGAAGGGATGGTATTTTTGGGAACTCCCAGTTCAATCTGGGAGGCGTGTCAGGGCGGAGCTGAGGGAGGGATGGGTTTGGAAGTGGGTGGAGCAGACGAAGGGATGCCAAAATATCAGAATTATAATTGAATATTGTAATGAGATGAGAGGATAAAGTTGTAAAGGCCCAGAGTGCAAAATAAAGAAGGGTCTTTTGCCTTTTAATGCTCACAAACAGCCCAGAGAATTGTTGCTCCCACTTTGAGGCATCAAAGTTCTCAAAGTGACTCCTCACACAAAGGATCCAGGAGGAACCCTGGATATTCAACCCCTGGAAATTCAGGGAAGTTCCAGAAGGGGGATAGTGGGTCAGAGGAGATGAGGAAGAGGAAGAGCAGAGGAAGGGATGGTATTTTTGGGAACTCCCAGTTCAATCTGGGAGGCGTGTCAGGGCGGAGCTGAGGGAGGGATGGGTTTGGAAGTGGGTGGAACACATAAGGAAATGCCCAACTATTTTAATTAGAATCTGAATATTGTAATTAGGTGAGAGGATAAAGTTGCCAAGCTCTGGCAACTCAGGGTGCAAAATACTCTTAGAGGCTTTTTGCCTTTTAATACTCAAAACAACCCAGAGAATTGTTGCTCCCACTTTGAGGCATCAAAGTTCTCAAAGTGATTCCTCACACAAAGGATCCAGGAGGAACCCTGGATATTCAACCCCCTGGAAACTCATGGAAATTCCAGAAGGGTGATAGTGGGTCAGAGAAGATGAGAAAGAGAAGATGAAGGGATGGTATTTTTGGGAGCTCCCAGTTAAATTCAGGAGGCGTGTCAGGGTGGAGCTGAGGGAAGGATGGGTTTGGAAGTGGGTGGAGCAGATGAGGGGATGCCAAAATATCACAATTAGAACTGAATATTGTAATTAGATGAGAGGATAAAGTTGCCGAGCTCTGGCAACTCAGTCTGCAAAATACTCTTAGAGGCTTTTTACCTTTTAATACTCAAAACAACCCAGAGAATTATTGCTCCCACTTTGAGGCATCAGTATCCACACATCCAACCCACATGGAGCACAGCAGGAGTCATGGTCCCGCTCCTGGCACGTGGGAAGGGCTCTGGTAAGTGTCAAACCACCGGCCCAGACATTCCCTGTAAATCGGATTTCAATCAGGGCCCGGAGCGGGGAGGGAGCTCCTCTGCCCTTCCCTTTCCCAGACGTGCATCAGGACCGACAGCCTGTGATTGCTGCAGACAGCCCCTAATTAACTGCCATTAGGAAACACATGCCAGAGCCCCGGGCCTGGGCCGGATCTGCTGTCCAATTTACCTCCAGAATATTAAAACCCCCCACGAACGAATTTTGTTGTCTTATTAAACATCCCTTACCCCCGGCCCCCCCCCCAACCCCTAAACCCTCCCGTTCGGTGCCCAGGATTCAGAATAAACGATGGAATT